>MU950428.1:0-14682 GCA_036418165.1 Cooperia oncophora
CAACTGTTTGGAGGTGACGTGAATTCCATAGGCCTTCTCCAGGCTGCGATTGGAGATGGCTTCATATTTTGGTGTACATGAAGGTGATGGGCGAGAGCCTGCTCCTGCTTATCGAGGAACATCCATGTATTAGGTTGGCTAATAAGTAATGGCCGTTTTTTCAATTGAAAAATTTGTTCCAAAAGTGAAACGTTTTGCAAGCAAGCTTAATATCGTTTAATAGCAAACTTCTCGTAGTATTAGAATATCAAATTCAAATTCAATTAATTCAACTATTAGCATGAAATTTCAGGTGGAACAGACGTGAGCCTGCCCAATATTGGCAAGGTGAAGGTTGCCAACTTTGAAATTCTTGAAATTAGTTCCAAAGCGTCCTATTGAGATTCCCTTGCTGAGACTTCTACCTCAACCTTTTCCGAATGTATGGAGCAGCTTAAGCGATTTTAGCACTTCGAGTAGACGTAAATAGAGGCAGTTGTCGAAGATGCTAATTTTCGCCGACTTCACTTCCAACTTCAACGACTAAAAAATTCACAAAAACTATATCCTCAACCAAAGCTTTTTTGATATTCTTATACTACGAGAAGTTTCCTATCAGATGATATATAACTTGCTTGCAAAACGTTTCACTTTTCGAACAAATTTTTCAATTGAAAAAAACCGCCATTACTTATTAGCCAACCTAATAGAAGAGCCTCTCGATATCGACGTTTGTGAAGCCGGCGGAAACTTTCTGCCTTTGCAGGCGACGATTCAACTATTGGTGTCTTTCCACCCCCCGAAAAGAAAGTGCCAATAATGACTTCACTAATTAATGAGCTCAACGCCGTTTGTTACTGGCTTTTAGTTAATTAGCGCATTGCTTTAGCTTCGGTGTCGCGAAGCAGTGTGGGAGAGCTCTAGTGGAAATATTCATTGAAATAGACAAAGTTAACTGCGGTGACAGACTTAGGAGAGCCAAATTACTAAATGCTCTATCAAATGATGCTGTTGTGTATGTATGCAGCATTGTTGGCATTCACTGACACTTTCTTATAAACTTAACGCAGCTTTCCCTCCATGAATTATGCTTGCCTGTAAATAGTTCTGCTTTTGTTTTCATCGGATATTTTAGATTTCAGGGAAAAACTTTTTTTGCATACGTTCATACTTTTCGTCCACTGGAGACAGAACGTTCAGGATGAAGAAGGCACTGAAAGAACGTTCAGGATGAAGAAGGCGAATTTATAGAGCACAATCATTTGTGACAGGATCGTCAAAGCTTATGTGATACAGGTGTTAGTGTGGATTAACTATGGTGAACTATGTATTCATCAGGGATGGTCTTCGCGGACACAACCAGCTTGCCACTGCTGTCCGCGAAGATCATCCCTGATGAATACATAGTCCACCATAGTTAATCCACACTAACACCGCTGACTGGAGAAAAAGAAGTCATTTCCTTTTGCCGAGAAGCTCAAGGAGTCCTGCACTATCTGCATCAGCCTGAAGCAGGTGCTACATACATGGTTGTTTCCCGATTGCTGAGGAGTTGCGCCCTCATTCGGGAAGCCACTAGCAGTCTAGTTGTTTGGACAGCTTCGCTACTGTTCGTCTTTCTCAGACTTCACTTTAGATGTTGATAGTCAAACTCCTTTGGATCCCAGTCACGTCGCTTTGACAGATTCAGAAGGCACAAGGACCGAAACGTGTTCCGGAAGTCCATGAGTGTGCAGAGCGTTCACTTATCGTATGTGAAACACGTCCATGAGCGGAGAGTTTTTTTTGCCCACGCTCTCCCTCTACAAACCAGGATGCTAATGCCGGAACAGGTTCTGCTAAAGATTCTCGACATCGTTTATGCTCTTTCGACGAATGTTTCGAGCAGAGTAAAGTAGTGCTAACTGCACAAGAAATAATGGCATGTACATTAATTTTTTGCTACGGGTTTTGACGTTGTGCAGCGTTATATTGCATCCTTTGCCAGCGCCCGGGTAGTGTAGCAGTTATGTAGTAATCCAGCAAATTCCTCGCACTTTTTGAGAGGGACTTTTGTGTGACGCTGGAATGACTAATCACTCGAATTAAATGATCGGTACAGAATTGGCAGTATTGCTCGTTTTTCAATGGGGAAAGAAATGGAAGGATAGCTCCAACATTTGGGAATTATAGTATAGGTCGGAAGGAAAGTCTTGTCACTGTTGTGACTTTTTTCTTTTTATTTTCTAACTCAACATACAGTGGGAATTAGTCAACAATATACTCGTCATAGTTAGCCACTACAGTGCTCCACCTAATGGGCAGGTAAGCATTCCCCTCTCCAGAACTGAGGAGGCTGCGAGTAGAGTAAGCCTAAGAGTAAGCGGCCTCTCGACTGGTGTCATCAAAGTTGCTGAAAGTTTTCATAGATAAGAAGGCCTTAAGAAGGTGGAGCAGGTAGCAGTCGTAGGGGACTACGTCAGGAGAGTACGATGAGCGGGGTTTGGTCTCCCAGCCTTGCTCCTCAATTATTTGGTAGGTCTCCATAGCAGGTATGGGGTCTCGCGTACTATGAACGAGGTGCTCCGAAGCTAGTTTCGGTCATTTTTCTCCAACAACTTCCACCGGTTTCAGGAGCTGAGCGACACAAATGGTAGCGGTGAATGTGTGTTCTTACAGGGTTACAGCTCGTTCTGCAGCAATATATGCTACTATATAATCCGCTAAGTGTGTCTGTTGGTGTGTGTGTGAATGTTTGTCTGTATGTGTTTGACCGGAAATTCATAACTTCCTTCAAAAGAGCGATGGAGCGCTCAAACTGATAAGTGATGTAGGGGGCAGGATGGGAACATTATTGGTGGGTGACAGGCCGTGATAACAGATAAGATACCACAAGGGGCCTTAGAAGGAAAAGGTCACCAACTCCATAGCGCGGGCCACAGCAACGATGGGACGTTGGTTCTAAGAAGTTAGATAGGGGTCAGGATGGGACCATCATTGGTGGGTGGCAGGACGGTAGAGGATGCCCCCGAAGTTCATGGCACGAGTTGTAGCAACACTGGGGAACTGCTTCCAGCAAGTCATTCAGAAGAGGTTACAGAGCATTGGTGGAGGGATATAAGTTGTATATAGTGTGAGAAGAGAGCTTATAAGCATCAGTACCTGTTCGCATCCTTACTGTTCAGCCTGAACTTGAGCCGCGGTGCCCAAGAAACAATGGGCAGGGGTGTTGTGAGTCAAGTTATTTCATCTCTTAGCGATATGGTTGGGACTGATTCGACCGCTGAACTCTCGAGTTTCGACAAAAATCAAAAGCCCTGGAAGCTGCTTAACGAAAGTACTACGATGTGAGGATATTTCGCTATGATGTCCATAAGCACCAGACATTAAAAAATGTCAAAAAATGACAACTGGGCCAGGTGTTTGGGGTCAGTACAGAAATCCTGTCAGCGATCAGTACCATTACCATAGTAGATTCAACCATGCGCGCAGTAGTGCGCGTCAGCCAAGCTGGTGTAAATATAAATACATGCCCGGTTTTCACTGCTGGAATGGATCTTTTCCTTGAGAGAGACACAGGTACTTGTGGGTTGAAATCATAGAGGATCCATCTGTCTCCACTAAGCAGTCTCCCAGAAACCTTTGTTGACGAGGGAGGGGAGACAGACCAAGGGGTATCCGGATGCGCAGCGTGCCACTCATGGTATGAGTGATCCATCGAGCCAGTACTTTTTGGTAGTCAAGGGCTTACAGGCGGTGACGACTGTCAGTTAGGTACATCCGAGTCTTGTCGCAAGACTGCGGGTGGTAACCTCCGGATCCTCCTTGACAGCTTCGAGAATGGTGGAGTCTTCCACTTCGTGGGGCCGTCCCAACCGAGGTTTGCCTTCGAGGGTCGTGTCTCCTTTCGCGAAGCGAGCGAACCAAAGATGGACAGTCATGATGGTAGTGGTGTCCTCCGCCAATGCACTGCTGATGTTGCGGACAGCTGCCGCTGCTCCAGTGCCGCGGGGCCACTGATAGAACATGATGACCCGAAGATGCTCCTGTGAAACTGACATCGTAATTAGACCCAGGAAAGTGCAGGCGCCCTCACACAACTCTTGCAGGAAAGCTCCTAGAATGTTCTACAAGCATGGCATGTTACGCCATGTTCGAGCATCAAGAACCGAAAAGTGTAAGGTTTTCAAAAAACACCATCAGGGCATCCCTCCACTCTAATATTTTGCGCTTGTAACATGTCCACACGCTGGGCTGAGGAAAATGTCATACATCACTTTTGGTCTGTTGAATGTAGTCCTTTTTGAGCGATCGACACGAGAGTGGAACACAGTAGCGCCCAAAAGCTAAAACGTCCATAACTTTTCTCACCCAACCAATCCATTCCAAAATTTAGTATTTTACACCTAACATTGTTACCAATAAATAACAGTAATGGGTCGACCCATAAAAGATGGCGTTTTTTTCACTCAAAATATGGCGCTGAAGATAGGGTTTTGCCATTGAATTTTGCACTGCGTTGCAGAGAATTCCAGAATTCCTTGACCTACAAGACAGCAGGTTTAGTTTTGTTTCTTTTTTGAAGACTCCGTTTCCACTAATATTTGAATGCACGAAAAGGAGTGTGAGGCGGACGAAATTGAGCGTTTTCGTGTTTGAAGTTGATTAGAGTGGACTGTGGTCCTCACCGCTGTGCTAGTATCCAGCGATACCGCTTTGAAGTCCCACCAATAACACACTGAAATCTTTATCCCATGCACATCTGCTTTTGGCTGAGCAATCTACTTTTCTCCTTGAGAGATCCTGCGAGGGACATGTGCATGATGTACGCAAGGACTCCACCACTCGCTACCAACCACAAGATCTCACAAATGTTCTTCCAGTGTGTACAAGGAAAAGAAAACTCAGTCACGGTCATTCGGTATGACTTGTCAGACGGGTCCAACTCATGAGGCATCCTTCACAAAAAATTTTTTCCGATAACCGAGATTGCGGAGAAGCATGGCAGTTGTCAGTTAGGTGGAGCCTAGAGAGGTTGCCAACTTACTGGTGGTTACGTTCGGCTGCGCCTCAAGAAGCTTGAGTAAACGGCCGTCATTCTGTGCTGGTGGCCGACCTATACATTGCCTAAATCCGAATTAAATAAGTCCACCTCAGAAGCGCTGATGCTGAAGTCACCCTCTGCTATCACAAGCAATATCTTTCCTTAAGACGACGTCGGTATAGCTTCTCGACTACGGCGGAGTGGCCCTACAGGAACTCATAATATGGGATAGGTCGAAAAGTACCTCGATCTCTGAGGGACTTTTAAGCTTTGAAAACTTCCGAAAAGTCATGAGATACACACCTCTAAAACCTCAATAGACACTTCCCACTAATCATGGGTGAAAACACTTAAAATGTTTCTTGGTCTTTTTCCAGAACAATTCAATCAAAGTGTCGCAGGACCTTTCGTCCAACCTATATATGGCTAAGAGGTGCGTCTCTTAGGAGTGCTCAACACATTCTGGACCGCATGACACGCATGGTGTGTCACACTTGTCTGCTCCCTGTGGCTGCGTAACACACATGGTGTGTCATGAAGGATAAAATTTTCTTATATTTTGACTGTTGCACGAACTCTCTCAGTTGTTATATATCCTTGTAGGGGTACGAATTCCTCTGTATGGTTGGGCCATGAAAAGCTCCGATAGTTTATTTGTAAAATATTTTTTTGAAGTATGACCGACTCATAAGACCATCATGCTATATAAATACATCGCACATGAAACAGTTAGCTGATAGACTGATCTACTGGGGCTACTCACTGTCCCGATCATGATTTTAGCACACTCTTATAGCGTCCACTTGATTTGGCGCCACTGAGCGCCAGTTTGGCGCCGTGAGTGCCAGTTTCGCGCTGCGACCTTTTGCACCATATCCAATCGTGGAAACATGCGTTTGAGGGATGATCAGGGTTTCTCTCACAGAACTGAGATACATTCTTGAAGCCGGCGCTATTTGACGCGGGTTGGCGCCAGTTTGGCGTTATGACATCTTTCACGACAAATCTATAGAAAAATCGACATAGATATGCATTTGGAGGTTAGCGGGGTCTCTGATTAGTGTCTCCAACGGTGACTTCACGCGACACCACAACACGCCAGTTCAGCGCTATGACATTCTTCGTCGAAAAATGTAAGCTTACGAACTAGGATGCATACATAATATTAGTGTTTCGCTCCATTGAAATCAGATGTGGATCTGTTCATACTCTGCGGCGGAGAATCGGCGGAAACGGCGTCCCGGAAAATCGATAGCTGACCATCGAACGGAGGCAGTTGCCAGTGCCCAGAGAAAGAATATTCAAAAGACAGTGAAACTCACTCACTAACAAGGGAGGTCTTTCAGGTCGTGGCGCGCTTTTTGGAAATGGTTTGTTGCTTGTTGTAGGGGTCCATACAAGGATCACAAAAATGGGTTTCATTTTTGCTATGCGTTTCTGGGTAGGTCAAAAACTGAGTGAAAATAATTTAAAGGCAGCGTCCGCGTTCAGTTGAGATTTTCCTCTCCCTTCGTGAGCAGGTAGTCAGGTCCGCTGAGGCAACAACTACACCACTTTCGCGGCGCAAAAACGCGTGAGGAGAGCCACGATGCCGTCGTTCTTATCATTGACCCAACCTACAATCATTGGCACCGCCCACCATTCATTCCTAATGGTTATCTGATGGTGCGGTTGTTTCGCTGCTGCTTCTCTCCACGTCGAGTGGTGAGAGTGAGGTGATAAGGGAAAACAGCTGATATCAACAAGTGAGAACTCGTGCGATCGCACCTTCGCCTTGAGCACGTACAACCTCAATTAAGCAAGGGGTTCTATATAGAGCCTTTCCTATGATTTCTTTCTGATTTTTCTACTAAGGGGTTACTTGCTACCTTGTTATAAGTATTTGAGCCGCATAACTCATCAAATTTGAATGCGGGCTCAGCCTTTAACAAGAATGGGCGGTTTTGAACAACCTTAATGGGCTCCTTTCTGCTTGTAACTTCGAGCATGCATAGTTTATGAGGTGGTCACTAATTAGGCCTCAAAATAGATTCGATTAAAGTCAAAATGTAAGTATCATGTGGTAACACACTTGGCATGCACCGACGCAAGAGTGATGTTTTTGTCAGCGCTCCCTTCATGACCATTGCTGGCGGATCGGATGGCGTAGCGGATAGCACGATGGATTCTGGATGGCACGACAATGCGGGACTCGGTTCGGATCCTCATTGCGGCAACAGTTTTGCATCTGTATCAACGCAACGAGACGAGAACATTTCCGGAAACAAGGTTCTCCACACAAGTGTGCTGGTTTGTAAGGTGTCATCCAGGAAAGGCCAACAGGACAACCTGGCCATTTGCAGTGAGTGCATATCATTGTACTCGTCTTGACACAATGAACTCGAAACTACCTTCAAAATTTGCGGAACGATTCTCTGAGCGGAGTTATGGAGGTTTTCCTTCACTGTTTTTCTTCTTGCGGGTGGGCTGGCGCAGTGAATTTGCACCTGTAGCGCGACTCACAGCTCTCTCCGTGCGAAATAGATATCATATTCGTGTTCAGGGGGTCAAACAACCCCTAGAAACGCCACCTTGAGGAAATCCGAGGTTCTGACTCAACTTCGAAAAAATGGGGTAGAGATGGTCGCGCCTGGATGATAGCCAATACTCCGACTAGCATACTGGTGATGACTGGTCTTTGCACTGAAATAACCCTTCAGTCATGTCTTTTCGCAAAGAACAATACCTGGCTCACTTGTTCGTGCCGCCTGCATCATTTTCCTGATTACCGGTAGAAAATTCCATCCCAAGACCAGTCATCCATGGTGGGTGGACCCCAGCCTGCTGCTAATTGTCCATAGAATGGCCCACATTTTCCAATTAGGCTGAAACGTCAGATTTGGCTAGAAAGAGTCCCCAGGGGTTGGTTGCTGATCATAAATGATGGTATCTCATACAAGCACACTTTAGGTTACAATGTGGCTACAAGATACGCCTTCAAATGGCATATACTTGACTTATTTCCACTGCCAGACACAGGCACGCGAATGAATGGAAAGCTGAAAAATGCAAAACATTTTCCGCGAGGAGGATCCGATCCACAAAGTCCCCCCCCTTGCCGTGCCATCCAGAACCCGTCGTGTTATCCACTGCGCCATCCGATCCGCTGGCAGTGGTCGTGAAGGGAGCGCTGACAAAACATCACTCTTGCGTCGGTGCATGCCAAGTGTGTTACCACATGATACTTACATTTTGACTTTAATCGAATCTATTTTGAGGCCTAATTAGTGACCACCTCATAAACTATGCATGCTCGAAGTTACAAGCAGAACGGAGCCCATTAAGGTTGTTAAAACCGCCCATTCTTGTCAAATTCTTTTCACTCAGTTTTTGACCTACCCAGAAACGCATAGCAAAAATGAAACCCATTTTTGTGATCCTTGTATGGACCCCTACAGCAACAAACCATTTCTAAAAAGCGCGCCACGACCTGAAAGATCTCTCCAGTAAGAGAGTGCAGACGATGTGTGCGCTCGCGCGAAATGCAAAGTCACATCAATTTTGTCAAAGGTGGTGGTGGCACCAAATAGGCGCCCAGTGGCGCCAAATGGCGCCAGCGCCAAAAATGAATGTCATATTCGTAATTGGCATGTGAAAGAACCTCCAAATGCAAATTTTCCGTGTGAAGTAACCAAGGAGAAAGAATCGCGTCTAAAACCTGCCCCGTGTGGCCACATGACACACCATGTGTGTCACGCCAGCCTCGCATCGAAAAAGGCCGCGGTCACACGTGAATGCCACGCGAAATAGGCGTCGGTCCGGAATGTGTTAACCAGTTTGGCTGACGCGCACTACTGCGCGAATGGTTAAACCTATGGTACTGATCACTGGCAGAATTTTTGTGGTGACCCCTAACACTTCGCTTTTTCCCATGCTTCGAAACACGGCCCATTTCATCATAATTCTCCTCTTTGATGAACATTTGCCAACGTATGGTGCTTATCACAACACTCACCATTCGTTGGAAAATGGGACAGCTTAGCGGTTGAAAGAGTTTCAATGGTAACAATATCGAAATCATAGTGAAGTGTTCTTACATCCTAATACTTCCGTGAGCAGCTTTCACATATCGGTCTATTGGCGACTCTTATCATTCCTCAGTGGCAAACAACTTCAGGCTTTTACTTCTGGGTGGTACTCTAGAGATTAGATCAATTCCGACTACATTGCTAATGGATAGGAACATTTTGGCTCACTAAGGTTTGGCCCATTAATTCTTGGGCCACGGTGGTCAAGTTCAGTCGCAGGCATAGTAAAGATGCAGCTCCCCGTTGTTGCTCCGACTCTTGCATTGAATTTTGAGGCCCTTCCTGAAGTGGGCCCCCTATGGTACTTTATCGGCTGTTATCACGTCCTGCCACCCACCAATAATGTTCCCATCCTGCTCCATATATTACTTCTTGAAAACAACGTCTACCGTCGCTGTGACGCGCGTTATGAAGTTAGTGAACTTCCATTTCTGAGGATCAGTTATGGTATCTTATCGGCTGTTATCACTTCCTGCCACGCAAAAAAAAGTTCCGCATCCTGCCCCGTGTCCCTTGCTTCTTGGAGCTAACGTTCTACCGCTGCTGTGACGCGCGTTGTGAATTTGGTGACCCTTACCTTCTAAGGCTCCTTATGGTATCTTATCAGCTGTTATCATTCCCTCCCAAATGTTCCCATCCTGTTCTCTATCTTACTTTTTGGAACCAACGTCCCGTCGCTGCTGGCCAGCGCTATGGATTTGGTGACCCTCACCTTCTAAGGCTCCTTATGGTATCTTATCAGCTGTTATCACTTCCTGCCACCTACCAATAATGTTCGTGCACGACCCCCACATTACTTATCAATTTGAGCGCTCAATCGCTGTTTTGAAGGAAGTTATGAATTTTCCGGTCAAACACACACACACACATACATTCACACACACATACAAACAGACAAACATAGCGGATTATATACAGCAGGATTATTTCTATTGTATGAGTGAGTAATGAGAAGAAAAAAAATCATACCAGTGACAAGACTTCCTTCCCAGCATAAAGACAATGCCCGCGATCAAGTGTAACAAGAAGCAGTTTCTCAGTCATAAACCAGTAGCCCATCAAAAACTCATCAGTAGAGAAAGGAGCGAAAAAAAGGACCCCCTGAGCACAGATCCATCCTAGCACTGGGACGAGCTCATTATGAGGACAGTTATAATCAGCACGGTTCTACATATTAGGTTGTCCGGAAAGTTCTCAGCGTTTTGTGCACCTATTTTTTGTACATTCACTGCTGATTAAAAACTCATTCTGCCTTGCTTCTCAGTAGCACATCCTGTAGAGAATTTCTTGCGCTATCTGATGGTATAATTGCCGTTTCACCATTGCTTGATAAACCCCTTTTTTTTTTTCAAGCATGTGAAAAGAGCACTTCGGACGATTTTTTTTCTTCGACTATAAATTGGGGCAATCCGCAATCGAAACAGCTCAACAAATTAACCAGGTGTGGGAGATCAGCAGGTTGTGGGGGCCCAATAGTGCTAGAGAAAGCACTGTGCGGCAATGGCTCAACAAATTTCGTTCTGGAGATTTCAGCCTTGAAGATGAACCTCATAGCGGTCGACCTAAAGCAATATCTGACGAGGATTTTAGGGGGATTTTGGAGGCTGACCCATCCCAAACAGTTCGAGAGATAGCAGAAGAGCTAGGCCTTGGCAAATCCACTGTTGCAGATGGTCTGGAACGCATTGGGAAGGTGAAAAAACTCGACAATTGGGTGCCCCACAATCGGAGTGACCGGCAGGAATCGGCACGTCTCGAGGTTCCTTCTGCATTGCTTTTGCGCAGCAGAAACGACCTGTTTTTGGGCCGAATTGTCACCTGTGATGAAAAATGGGTCATGTATGATAACAGGAGACGTTCCGGACAGTGGTTGGATTTCGACGAACCACCGAGGTAATTTTCAAAGCCGAACCCTCACGAAAAAAGATTCTGGTCACGGCTTGGTGGTCATCGGCTGGTGTGATCCACTATAACTTTTTATCACCAGGCCAAACCATCACAGCAGAACCCTACTGTGAAGAAATCGACGAATTGTACCGAAAATTTTGTCAGATGCAGCCAACACTTATCAAAAGAAAGGGTCCGATTCCTTTGCATGACAACGCCCGCCCACACGTTTCACAAATCACTATCCATAAATTGAACGAATTGGGGGTTGAAGTTCTACCTCAACCGCCATATTCTTCAGACCTTTCGCCAACCGACTATCACCTTTTCTAACATTTTCAGAACTCCCTTGCTGGAAAATACTTCATCAATCAGGACCAGGCAAAAAAGCCTTAGTGGATTTCGTGAATTTTCGACCACCCAGTTTTTTACTTTGATGGGATTTCTCGACTGCTGTCACATTGGCAAAAGTGTGCTGATTCGAATGGTGCCTATTTCGATTAAATCCGATGAGTATTAAAAAAGTTACGATCGTTTAAAGTGAAACACCCAAAACGCTGAGAACTTTCCGGACAACCTAATAGATGCAACCAATTCCGTTGAGAGTATAGGAAATCGCCCTACGCCGCTCCTCGCAACGCAGTTTACATACGCAGTTCCGCTTGCTAGTCGTCGTCTCGCACACTTACAGTACGCGGTTGCAATGGTTGCGAAACTTATGCGTCTCTAGCTTCGCTAGTCGCCTTTTCGCATGACGGGAAGTGGTACATTCTCTGCGAGTGCGGAAAGCGATGCCAAAAGCACGGAGGCATTTCGCTTATCATTTGATCGTGGGAAGTGTCTTTGATAGTTTGAAACAGGGCACTTCGTTTGTTGGGGCTTCATTCCAGTCCGTACAACCCCCTTTTTTGGGGAGTTGATACAACTCCTCCCCCCCCCCTGCTAGCACCTCATTGAGCTGTCGAGCGGGAGAGCGAATACGACCCCTTGCCCTCTCACCATTTCTTTCTTAATTTTTCCCAACTTCCTACCAATTTTTTCTGGAATTTACCAAAATTTTCCCTAGTTTTACCCAAAAATTTTGCTGTCGGCCGGGGAGAGGGGGTATATGCAGTACACATGAACCTTAGCAACGTCTCTGAAAAAAGGAAAATCAACAGAAAATGTTTGTCAGCTCAAATACCACCCTCCCCCTCTCCCAGCAACCAAATGCGACCCTCCTGTTGGGTAATACTATCCTCCATCAACATGCCCTGGTTTAAAAGGTGGTATCTTTAGCTACGTATCGGTGAAATTTGTTTGAGTTAGCCACAGGAGAAAGTCTCGAAAAAGTGAGAAAAAATTCGATCGCTCAAAATCAGCAAAAGATTATGGAATCGGGCACAAACAAGGAAAATGCGCCGCTCAAGTCCAGCCTGTGCCAGACCAGTAATTGCGAGTGTGAAAGATTTGGTTCAGTAATCCATAGAAGGCGGAAAGACAAAAAGTTGTTGCCGAGGAGGGCCGCATAATGTTCACCCTGCCCAGGCAAAGCGGTGGATGAAGTAGAGCCCAGAACGCCTAATCGCAGAATCTGACCGCTCTCTAGCTTCCCTGCGAGACTAACAAATAATGTCTTCTTCAACAAAATTCAATGAGTACTCGAAACCCAATTTTCATTGGTAAGCTTTCGCTGTGGTAACAGCTTCTTCAGACCTCAAATAAAATACAGCATACGTAGTACTAAAGTGTCTATAACAATACAGTTGGTCGAAGTACTAACCAGACTGGGATTCTTCCTAACAATAAAGTTGCTAAGGTCTGTAATACAATACACTCAATGCCTACAACTGACAACAACTGCACTAAATACTAACGACCTACCCGAGCGACACCTCCAATGCAACTAAAAGTGACTAAGAATGCGACGCGCGTGACAATTGCGAGGACATCCTTATCACGACCGCTATGCAATCAGCCTCATTGCCTCCATCAGCTCATCCCTGTGGTTTATTGGTGATATCCCGATCGCTTCAAGCAACTTCCCTTCCAATGGGCTATCCTTCGAGCGGTGTAAAACCGTCACTTTCAGGCGGGGAGGTGCTTCTTGTTGGTGAAACATCGTACGATGCCGCGAGAAATCCACTCTGGGGGTAAGAGGAGGGATTCCGCAAAGCTCGTATGTGTTCATCCATCCTTTTGTGTAAAGGTCGCATTGTTTCACCAACATATCTCTGATTGCATCCTTCGCATGTGACCAAGTAAACTGTCCCACGTAACTGGCAGATTTTATTTTCTGTACAGTATAGACAGTTACTTCGGCCACATTTCTCTTCATAGATCCGCGATGATGTCAACAAGCTTCTTAGATTTTCAGGTGGCCGGAATATTAGCTTGATTGGAAGGTGCGACGACTTGATGGTATGATTGACGTTCTTTGCTACTCTTTCGTTAACATATGGCAAAACCAATGGGATTCCTCCAGTAGCAAAGAAAGGTCGCCATGTTCTGGGTTCGTTCGTCGTGTATGTTCTCTTCCAAGAATCCTTGCTATTTTCCGGTTCACCTCTTCTGATTCCCTAGTGCATGTCCGCGCCTTCGTAGCGATAAGGTTTCTTATCTCATTAGCCTTCACATGGCGTGGTTCGAGAATGCAGGAAGGATCTTCTTTGACATCGGTTTCTTGTACCACTCAATCTCCTTAGTGCCATGGTTTATTCGGACCTTCGTGTTGAGGAATGGAAGGAAGCCGCGTTCGTCTGGATGTTCCACCGTGAAACGTATGTTCGGGTCACATGAGTTCAAGTTTTGAAGCATCGTGCTCATGACATCGGCGGTAGAACTAACGACGAAGACATCGTCTATGTAGCGCTTGTAAAATATAATCCCAGTGATCAGAGATCTCCTTTCAATCCTATCCAAATAGACGATGGCTAGTAGCGGCGAAATCCTCAATCCCATGGCAAGGCCTCGTTTCTGTGAATAGAACATGCTATCAAACTGGAAGATGTTACACTTTCAAGGTTGCTAATAGGAGCTCGCGCAAATCTTCCTCCATCAATCCGAATGTATGCACTTCTTCATGATGTCTTCTTAGCAGTTCCATCACAGAATTTATAGCTTCATTACAGTCCACGTTGGTATACAAAGAAACCGCGTCGAAGCTCGTACGAAGCATCATCGGGTATCTCACATCGATCCAGAGCTGATATGAATTCTCCTGCGTTGACTAAATGAGCCGCAACATGTTGCAAAAGCGGCGACAGGAGTTTTGTGAGGAGCCAGCTCACTCTATCCGAAGGGCCTCCACATGACGATATAATTGACCTGACTCTGATTGAGTTCTCGTTCGATGCGACGTAAGTCAACTTCTTCCGGGAACTTGTGCGTCTTGACCAATGCGTAATACGTTGGCACCATCGGGTATGTGAGAAGAAAACGCCTGGTTGTTTTCCTATCCATAATCTTGCTTAGGATCCGTGTTGTTGTGTGCGCCGGAGTTCATCAGAGACTTTTTCGAATTCTCGAAATGATGACATTTGGTACGTCGTGCTATCCGAGAGAGACTGCCGACCTAGACTTTTATCCATTGATTGTGTGAGGACAACAAAGTCTCCACTCTTGTCACTCACACTATATCGAAGGTCGTTTTTCAAAAGCTGGAGCTTTTTCAAACCACGTCTCTCTTGCACAGTAAGATTGGATGCAAACTTTGCTGACGTCTCGCTTGCGTAAATTTGCACCAGG
>MU950451.1:0-14169 GCA_036418165.1 Cooperia oncophora
CACCACTGCCGACCAAATTGTCGACTACAGCCCGAGAATATCGAAAAAAAAATTTGGGTAAAAGTTCGCCTGTAGGGGTAGTCGATGGTCCTGATTACGATTTTGACACCTATTTTCGACGCCGACGCAGTGTGGCGCCAGTATAGCACTGAACGTCCCCTCATCTGGGGTACATGGATGTACTTTTTACCCATTTTTTGGCGTTACTGTCCCCTCTCAGCGAATATGAACCCCACTTTGATAGTCATTGTGCGAGCCCCTATGAAATGCAAAAAAAAACATTTAGAAAAAGCGGGGCACGTCCTGATTGACCTCCTTCGTAAGAGCTGATCTTTGATGTATCCCAACCCACATGCATACCTCCTTTGTAAGGCTAAGCGGGTGGGTACAACCACCTTCGCCCCATCGTTCAACTTCCTTCACTGCGGCAGATGAGGTGCTCGGCAACATTCCTTCCTCTGGGTGTATTCCAGAATATAGGTCGCGATAAACAATTGAAAGCCTTCTCGAGATCCAGGAATGCTGCATAGCAAGGTCAACGCTTCTCGCCATACTTCTTAATCAACCGTCTGGCGATCCGAGGTGGACCTTACGGGCATGAAGCCAAACTGTTCGTGCTAGTTCGGAACGACGTCCCTTACCCTGGTGCTGACTAACCTCTCGAGTCTGATGCCCCGCTAGTCGGAGCAATCCAGCGCGTCCCCCTTCTGTTTGAAGATGGGGATGATTGTACTGCACGTCCAAGTTCCTCCGGCTCGCTCTAGGATCCGGCATGCATTTAACCATCATTTTAGAAGAGTTAGTCATTCACACATACAATGAAATGAGGGATATGCAGTCACATGCGAGGCCAGCCGATGTGGTTACCCTATCTGCAGAGAAGGAAAGAAGACTTGGCTTAGTAGGCTGTGTTTATACTTTGCGGCAGCGTCGGGGAAAGGCAGCGTCACCAGCGTACGCTAGCGCTAGCTACGGGCACGGGAAGCATAGCTATCGATCTAGCTTCACCAGCGTTTCTCGAGCGTTTCTCCAGCGGCACCAGCGTTTTGCTAGCGCTTGCAGCGGCAGGGAGTAGAGACTATGTGGCCGTGAGAGACGCGGAATCGACGTGTATTGTAGAGACTATGTGGCCGGCAGAGACGCGGAATCGATGTGTATAGTAGAGACTATGTGACCGTCAGAGACGCGGAATCGACGTGTATAGTAGAGACTATGTGGCCGTCGGAGACGCAGAAGCGATGTGCATTGTAGAGACTAAGGGCGAGTGAGAGACGCGCAATCGATGTGTTTTGTACCCTCCAGCTCTCCCATAGTCTCTACTCCCCTGCCGCTGCAAACGCTAGCAAAACGCTGGTGAAACGCTGGAGAAACGCTGGCGTACGCTAGCGTACGCTAGCGTGACGCTGGTGACGCTGGGAACGCTAGATCGATATGCATCCTCTCCCCGGCACTGCCGCTGGCGTACGCTGGAAGCGCTACGCTACGCTGCGCTACGCTGCCGCAAAGTATAAACGCAGCCAAACCGAATGTGGACGAGGAGTGTAAGTGAAATATCGAGATCAGAGCAGTACGATCAGCAGCACTTTTCCTTTTAGTGGAAAAAATGAAAACATCACGATGAGCTAATTTTTGTTCAAATACATTTCATAAAATTGGACTTTTCAGAAATAAAAGGAACTCTTGACCTCCTGAGACACTACCACAACTACCCAAAATGATCAACGGCTCAAAAAACATTAACGGCCCAATCTCTGCTGCAACTCCTGAGTTTATTGCACACGCTGGATTTATTAGTGGGTTCGATTACCACACGCAATTGTGGGTTTAACTCTTTCATCAACCCGCGAATCCACCAACTTTTCATTACTGAAAGGATTTCACCATCCCGAAGTATAAAAAACACTTCATTCTAGACTGAGATCTCACAGCTGAACAAGTCCTTGATGGGTGAACAAGGTAATCGCATAGCAAATCAATGTCATGAATGAACAACTCACGCAGGATTCTCGTCGTTCAGTCCGAACAGTATTCGTGGATCTTCAAGGGTATCGGCGATAACCGTAGCTTGCACTGCTTTTTTGTCAGAGATCACCGTCTTTTTCTCCGGATTTGCAGCCATTTCTGCCTGTAGAACTAGGTTACTTGTCTTTACATTCATTAATCCATTCATTTGCTACTTCCCGAAGTTGTTTTATTATGTTTGAGGGTGGCACCCAGAGCCAGATGATCACCCTAGCCCCGGGGCCTCTTTGCCAGTTCGAGTATAATTCCTGCCAACGTCCTTTTCTATCTCCACAATGTTTCTGTGCTCATGCCAAAAAAAATGCTCAATAATTTGATGAAGAACGATTTTTTTTCCTTGACACATTCTTTCGTAGTTGTGAGCCTAGGTGATCGTAAGCTGTGCGGATTGAGTGGCCCAAAGCTATTTCAATGATGAAAAATTGTTGTCAGATATGTGATAACTGTGTCGCGACACGTTGCGCTCAACCCAATACTTAGGGAACTAACTTCGGATATATTCTTTTTGAACAGCTTCCAGTTTTCGTCGCCATCGTTGTCATACTGGTAGATAATCACATTTCTACACTGGTCCAGTCGTAGCCTTAATAGCAACATTATTCACTGTCGCTACAAAACCTAACGACCCAATACTTACTCTTGACCAGTAAACAACAAAATGTTTATATTCCCCTAAAGCTCATCAGGAAGCGCTACGCAAGCACGTGGCTCTACATTCAACGCTATGTTGACCCTTTGACACTCTTCGCCGAATCCAATCGGGTAAAAATGGAGGGGAAAATCAGTAGAAAACTCACCCCAAACATCGTCTCTCTCAAAGGTTACTTGTCGGGCATTTTTACATGTGATGCATTTCACGAACACATTCCTTCACTTTGTTCTGGTCTGACGCTATATAAGCAATATACCTAGATACAGCTTATTCAATTCCACCTAATTTTCAGGACTATGAAAACCTTCTCTGTGAAAGCCAAAATCCACTACCTTCCATTTGGGCTCAGCTGGATAGCTGTGTAATTTCCACCGGAGAAAAGAAGTTCTCTAGGTATGAGAGTAGCTGCTGCGAACGGAAACAACACCAACGACGACAGAAGCATTTCTGGACAACGAGACAATTACTGAATTATAAAGGTACAGATAACGAAAACCAAGTTTCAAAGATGAAATATAACCGGATATCAAGAGGTCAATAAACGCAGCAGTTAACGAATACAGGCCAATGTCTGCTTTCTGACTCATGCCTGCACACTGAAGAGTCGTTATTTTGGCTGCTGCAAAAAGAGTAACCGCTGCAAGGTGAAACTAATGAAAGGTTCCGCAAACTGTCCCTCTTGACCCTCGCCATATAAAAAGTTGGCAATGTCGAATTGCGCTCAATTTTCAGAACATGTTTGCCAATTATTAATCATTGCACAGGCCGAATCAGAAAAAAGAGGAGGTAAGAGAAGAGCTAGCCGTATGATTGGAAAACTGACCTGGTTGATTAGAGACCCGCTGAGGTTTTCTTGCTATCAGTAGCATAGCGCCCATAAATATATGCATGTAGGGCCTTTCTCTAACAGCGTTTTGACGCTGAAAACGCCCGCGTCAATTCCGATACTCAGTAGGCAAAACCAGTCAAGCAGGTATCAGGTTGTCCGGAAAGTTCTCAGCGTTTCGAGCGTTTCACTTCAAACGATCATACTTTCTTACTCATGGATTTATATGAAATAGGCACCGTTCGATCAGCAGCAATTTGCAATGTGAAACCATTCACAGACAATCACATCAAAGAAGAAAATTCGGTGGTAGAGTAACTCATGAAGTCCATTAGGCCTTTTTTTTGCCTGGTCCTGATTGGTGAAGTATTCTCCAGCAAAGGAATTTCTGAAAATGTCTGAAAAGGTGATAGTCGGTTGGTGAAAGGTCTGGAGAATATGGCAGGTGAGGTAGAACTTCAATCCCCAATTCATTCAATTTTTGGATAGTGATTTGGGAAACGTGTGGGCGGGCGTTGTCATGCAAAAGAACCATTACATTTGAGTTGGCTGCAGCTGACAAAATTTTCGGTAAATTTCGTCGACTTCTTTACAGTAGGACTCTTGTGATGGTTTGGCCTGGTGATAAAAAGTTATAGTGGATCACATCAACCGATGACCATCACACTGTGACCATGGCTTTTTTTGGTAAAGATTCGGCCTTGGAAATTGCCTCGGTGGTTCGTCGGCATCCAGAAGGATTTGTCACTTAACGCTCTCCTGTTATCATACATGATCCACTTTTCATCACAGGTGACAATTCGTCCAAAAACGGGTCGTTTCTGTTGCGCAAAAGCAGTGAAGAGGAAACCTCGAGACGTGCCGTGCCAATTTCTGCCGGCTCACTCGAGTTTTTCACCTTTGGGCGCCAATGTCGAGTCTTCTCTCCCAGTCTTTCACCATCTGCAACAGTAGATTTGCCAACCGCCTAAGCCTTTTCTCGGCAACTCTCTCAGAACTGTGTTTGTGGATGGGAAAGGGGAGCTTCATTCAAGCAACGGTGAACACGGCATATTAGTACCCCAGATTAGCGCGAAGCAATTCTCTTAGCGAATGTATATATTGAGACGCCAAGGGAGAATGAAGTTTTTCATCACAGCAAATGAATGTACAAATCATGGGGTAACCCTAAGAAGCGCTGAGACTTTCGGGGACAAGCCTAATACTTCATATAGGGAAGAATGAAACAGACTGCTTCCACCAAATCCTTTCGAGAATGCCTCGTAGAAAAAATAAAACTCGAATACGGTTCGAAAGGGGATAGGAAAAAATAAACAGTCACTGCTACATATCGAGAAAAATACCGGAAATGATATGAAGTTCACTGAAAATCTCGAAGAAGCTACTGACAGTAAAACTGATTTCACGTTTAGTTCACGGCATATAAAAAGAGCGAAAAGGAAAAAAGAAGCCCATAGTTTGATATCCTTCTTAGAATAAACACCGTTCCTTTTTCAATGATGGAACATTCAGGCAAGACACAATTCTACACAAGTGTATGATCACCTGTTGGTAGGACAGCTATAAGAAGAAGGAGATTCCACGAAGTGCCAGTGCGAGCACAATGTCGATTGCATGGGCAAGCGCAGTTATTTCATAGATGTTAATTGGCAACAAAATAGAGCGGTGTTGTCGCACGCTTCTGAATAATAACTCGTTACGGCAGTATATTCTATTCGACCGTCAACAAATAATCTCTAACATAGAGAAAAAGTTTTTTCAACTGAGCGCCCCTTAAATGCGACCTGATTTAAAAAAAAATCGCATGAAAATTAATAAGTGTTCCTGAGCGATTCAAGGATTGCTGAAGAATGTTATATCCGGCGAACTTTCCGGTAGTAACTTAACTGTAAACATTCTTACCCAATTCCAGTTCCGAATCGCAACAGTCAAAATTGTCCAAGTAGCAGTTTATGGAACGAAGCTAACTTCTCTGGGAAATGGCCTCGACTCGCCACCACCCTGAGCTCGTCATCGGGCGGTGACGCTAATTCACCACTTTTCAAACCAAATTCACCACTCTTTTCAGACAGGGCGGTTCACCACCAGGATCATCTCAGACACCACTGCAAACCCTGCACCAACGGTCACGCCTACCTCTCAGGCCAGGGCACGCCATCTTTGTGATCACCAGAACGGGGGGGGGCGTAATTTGCACCGCGATGGAGGTAAACGCATGGCCCATGTTGAAGTGGAGAGAGCGGTGATACACGGTACAAGTGAAAAGAAGCTCAAAAGGGACGATGTAGATGACAATAAATAGAACTAGGCACTATCGAACTATTCCTAGGCCAAGAACTAAAAAAAATATTGCTGAAACTTTTTCCTCCTTCCTCACAAAAAACTTCAAGACACTTCGCCCACCAACCCTCCTCATCTGGTCTAGATAAATCCCAATCCACTAATCCGCAAAATCTAGAAAAGAAAGTGTATCTCGTTTAGGGGTTTATATCTCGTTGGGGTGCCACCATTTTTAAAAAACGTTTGCCATCAGCGTTGGAATTCCGGAACGCAGGAAGATATCTACATCCTAATCTTCGGTATTCTGTGCACAAAACCGCTGTTAGAAGGGCTGTTTGTTAGATGTCTGGCGCGCGAAAATTTCCGTTTGACATGTGGTTTGGAGACACTTTTGACTCGCTCAGTTTTAGAGAGCTCTCGAGGGAAAGAACTGTTGAGTTTAGGAGAACAACAACTAGTCCCTGTTAGAGATTCACTGCAGTTCTTCATAGACCGAGATGGTAAACGAACTCCAGCAAATATAATAAAACTCATTGAATACAGCTCTAATGGAGAAAGGGTAACAGCTGGCGTGAAAAACGTGAAACATACTCTTTCAGGACATAGGCAGATATTTCGTGGCTTTATCAGCCACTAACAGGCCCATTGTAACGCAGTCCACAACATAATAACGCTCTTACTTGTATCCTCCCACCCCTTCTGCAGGTGAACGAGAGCAGCCCCGAGTACAAACATGGGAGCCACTCTTTGCTCATGCGGAAGCTCCGGAACCAATCCACAAAGCCAAAAGCAGTATGCACTTACCAAAGCACGAAACCGGTAAGTCAGTATCCACTTTCATGAGCCTTTCGAAGCAGAAGCTGATCTAGAAAATGTTAACTAGGCGCTGTTTAACGACGGGGGCATTTCGTACTATCACTGCTTCCCTTGTTCCGGTTTGCAAATCTCACTTTGGTGAAACTTGTGAACTCTTGTGAAGCTGGAGCAGGATCGTCTAGCCACCATCCCAAAACGTGTCAACTCGAGAAAACGCTACCTAGATGGGTCGACACATCTATGGAAAGCAAATGCCCCCCCCCCCCCCACCCCCCGTCGATAAACTGCGCCTATGCAAATATGAATTACGGCACTAAGAGTGGTAACGGCCACATAAAAACCGCTTCTATTGAAGTATTCTGAATGAAACTGGAATGCCTGAAGCAAATTTCCATCGAAACAAAAACAAACTCAACAAAAAGATCAAGCTCAACAAAAACAAATCTACCAAATAATTCATAATCAAAAAGGATAAGAAAAAAAAACCCACCGGGCCAGCTGGGAACCGGAACTATGGATTACTTTTGAATTTTGGCTGTTCGCGGTCAGATGTTACGTAAATACACGAAGGGTAGCCGTGTAATTGCACACCGCAAGCGATTACCGTAACCCCAAAACTGTTTGCATTCGCCCATGGAGTGCAAATGAGGTGTTATAGGTTGGTCACTACGTAGGCAAATAATGACCAACATAGTGTACCTTAAATATTAAATGGATCCTACGCTATAATCGCTTCCAAGAAACCACTTCATGCTTCTTCCCTTTGTAAAAACGGCGAAGTTTTGCGGTTTCCACTCGGCAGCTACGCACTGAAGAGGTATTGTTTTTAAGAAGTTGTCTGATCAGCCGTTTCACTGACATCGTAGGGTATCCTACTTGTCTTGCACCTGTATCGTTGCGCACTGTTTGTTCTTGGAGGGTTATACATGATTTTCATTCCAATCCATTTATATATTGAAACTGAAGAAGGATTTGAATTTTTCCCCGCCTACTATCTGGGGTATCACCGGCATGGAACAGACTATACGTCTAACGCGCGCTTCCTCATCTTGCGAGGTCTCGATTTCCTCTGTGGTTCTCAGTTTGGATGCGATTTTCCCTTTTGTAATGCGGGGTCTGATTCACGGCCAAACGTTCTTTCCACGCGGCTAAATCTCTGTCCCAGTGAAGAGAAAGATCACTACCGCAGACACCCATTCAGGGTGCTGCTTTCAGGTACAGCATGGGGATGTGTCAAATGGCGGTGTGGGTACGACCCCCCCCCCTCGAAGAGGGTCCAGATACGACCCCCCCTCCTGCTCTAACTGACAACCAGATGCATGTTCACCACAAATGACTTCCTGAAATGGAATCTGGATTCTCGAAAGGCGCACTCTGCTCTAAAATACAGGAAATAAAAGGCTGTTTCAGCCTCATGCAATATGAGGCTGAACAACAGCCTCGCATTACCTACAATTTTGTCTTAGGATTCAAAATAAAACTCCTCGTTCGATAACTAACTAATGTATACATTGCAACTTTTAACAAGAAACCAATTGAAATAGACCGCTAATTGTGATCCTACTTATATATAGATCCCTAATTTTGTCTGTTGGTGTGTGGTGTGAATGTATGTGCTTGTCTGTGTGTTTGAACGCGAAAATCATAACTTCCTTCAAAAAGCGACAGAGCGCTCAAACTAATAAGTGATGTAGGGGGTCGGGCAGGAACACTTTTGGTGGGTGGCAGGAAGTAATAACGATTGATAAGATGCCATAACAGGCCTTAGAAGAGGAGGGTCAACAAATTCATAACAAGCGTCACAGCAACGATAGTACGTTGGTTTCGAGAACTAAGATAAGGGGCAAGATGGGAACATTATTGATGGGTGGCAGACGTGATGGCAACAGCTGATAAGATACCATAAGAAGCCTTGGAAGTGGAGGGTCACCAACATCATAACGCGCGTCACAGCGACGGCAGAACGTCTTTTCCAAGAAGTAAGATAGAGGGCAGTATGGGAACATTATTGGTGGGTGACAGGACGTGATAACAGCTGATAAGATAATATAATGGGCCTCAGAAAGGAAGGGTCACCAACCTGATAACATGCTTCACAGCGACGCTAGAACGTTGGTTCCAAGATGCAAGATAGTGGGCAAGATGGGAACATTATTGGTGGGTGGCAGGACGTGATAACAGCTGATAAGATAGCCCCAAAAATTCACAGCATAGTTGTGGCATTACTGGACTATTGCTTCCAGCAAGTAATTTAGAGGTGCTTAGGTAACATTAGTAGTGGGAGATAAGTTCTGACAGTGTCTGACAGGGCTTCTAGGAGTCGTATAGCTCAAATCACCACAATCATCATCAGTGGGCAAAGGTTCGGTGAGCCAACATGTTTCTATGTTTCTATTCCTTGGCGATATAGCCGATTTGATCGACCGCTAAACTGTAGAGTTTCAACGAAAAGTAAAAGCTCCGAAAGTTTCACCATGATATCGATATTATTACCCTCGAGACTCTTCCAACCGCTAGGCTGTCCTATTTCCAACGAATGGCGAGTGTTGTCAAAAAGTGATAAGCGCCAGTCATTTGTAAATGTTCATTAAAAGGGAAAAATACGATGAAGTTGGCCGTATTCCGAAGAATGGGAATTGGGCCAAGTGTTGTGCTCAGCAGAAAAACCCCCTGAAGACCGTTAAAGTTCATCCATGCGCGTGGCAGTACTGCGCGTTAGCAGCAAACATGGTACATTGATAGGCTGAATTGGTGAAAAAAATAGCCCAAGGTGAGCGTGTCAGGGCCCAGATGTGCATTCAATGAATGGTGACGGGGAAATAATGAAAACATGCACGACACAACAAAGCGAAACATGGAAAATACAAAAAATGCAGAGCTAAATGAAAAAGGATAACCAGGCCGGCAGTAAATCGTTCCATACTTGGCTATTATCGATCAGGCTGCAGGGCGCAAGGCTGCGACCGCTTTCTTTGGAAAAACGTCATTGGAGCGCGGTTGTTGGACTTGCCAACGTCCTGGGGTCTGTTCGGGGGGTTATATCTTTTTTAGGTGCGGAGCTTTTGAGGAATGGTGAGCAGCATGCAACGGCAAAGTTTCTACTATTGTGTATTCTACCTAGCTGCAAACTGAACAATCCCCCGTTGGTGAAATATTCCGGATGGGTTTTGGATAGGCTAGGGGTAAATCGCGAGCTGGTTTCCATGATTCACACAAGGACTGCTTCGTTCAAACGCAATTTCATCAGGACTGAAGTCGTCTTGAAACCCCTCCATCTTTTCTCTTTCCAATAAGCTTTACAGTTTTTCTGAAGACCCACTAGTTCAGGAGATATTTTAGATGGGTCACAGATGCGCCACCCTCTGACCCACCCGAAAAATTGACTCCTTATGTGCCATTGTGAGGATACACCTTCGGAAACTTCAGTGTGCCTTCAAAACACATATTTCCCTTCAAATGAGTGAAAGAGAAGCTCGGCTATCTCTGATCGATTTGGTCCGTGCGCCGTGCATTAGGCTCCTACGCAGAGGTGGTGGAAAGGTGTAAATTCTGATTTCAGGTGCTTTTATCCATGCAAGCAGATGTTTGTTTAGGGTTTGTAAAGGACAACACGCACGAATCTGTTTGAGACGTATTATTTAGTCATCTACGTACTTACGAGTTCATGCTATAAACTGACACTTATTTATTTATTTATTTATTCTTGCTATATTGCTAATAAATCTTTTTATTTTGTATTCCAATTTACTATCCGGTGTCATTCTGTGAGCACTTCATCCGTCGTCCCATTACCCTTAGCTATGACACCTTTGTATTGTTTGATGCCTAGCGGGCCTACTTTGCGATACCACGTCCCCCGCGGCCAAGTACGAACCCATTCTTGGGGATTTCCCATGAAAAGAGGGCTGTTAAACGTAGCATTTAAAGCTGTAAAGAATACACTCATAATAAACTTCATTTTTTTTAACATCTTGACTTCCATAGCTCCACTCCCACTATCAACTGAAATGTCGAACCATTGCTCGGCTCTGAGTGACCCTTGAGATTACGACCCCCCCTCTCCATCGGCCAGGTACGACCCCCCCCCCAGTGGGTTTGACACAACGATGCTGTACCCTGGCTGCTTTGCTTCTGCTCGGAAAAAGGAAAGACCCAACCCTTTCTCGTTTCGAGCGAAAGGCAGCGTCAGCGGCTAGGGATCAAGATCTCAATGTAGCGAACGCCCGCGTCCACCGCCGTCTAGTCTAGGAGTCATGAATAGGGATATTTGAGGAGACATCAATGAAAATGCGTCGTGTGCGACCGCACCGTACAACTGCCAAAGCTTAGAATTAAGCTGGCTTGATGTAAGGTGTAGGGCAGCTTTGAGGTGCCGTAGCAGCACCGCAATATCGGATGCCCAACCAGCTGTGCTAACCTCCTGCCATAATCCCCACTCTTGGACCCTCTTGCGCGCGGAGTTCGCTACTTCAAAGATAGCTAGTGTTCGCTGGCCACGTTGATGGAGCTAGTGGTCCCTGGTCATTGAATGGATGTGATTTCATGTTCAGGAAGTCGAACTACGCCTGGAGACCTACTTTACACAAATCGAAGACGGAACTCCAACTTCGAAAACTGGGCAGTAAAGGATAAATTGTCCCAAAAATTGCAGAGTGGCGAGAAGCATTTGGTCATTTTTCGATCTACTCCCGCGACAACATCCTTGTACATCTTCAAACTAAATGCGATTAATTCGTTTTGATCAAATACTACAATTCTTTTTTCTTCAATTCGTCAATTCTTCTGATAAGAGACGGGAAGAGCCGTACCAGTTACCGAAGTAGAAGTAGTACGGAATGTTTAACTACGGAATGTTTCCTTGAAAGCTATCTTGATAAAGAACCCCTTAATACACGTAATGACCAACCTATCGCACCACAGTTGCACTCCATGGGCGAATGCAAACAGATTTGGGTTACGGTAATCGCCTGATGTGTGCAATTACACGGCTACCCTTCGTGTATTTACGTAACATTTCGCGGTCAGCGCTCATACAAGCTCATTGGTGCGCGCTATTTTACGGCCTGGAGCCAATTTCAAGCCAAACACGTGAAAGTACCCCTCATTTGAACACCCATAACTTCGTTGAAAGTGAAGCTATCGGAGAGGGTAAGTGGGAATGAGTAGAGCTAGGTTGGCTCTTGTCACCTAATTGAAGCGATTTCAAAAAACGTTCCGATTCCAGAGATTTTCCCCGTTGTGATCATCGTTGTGATCCGTCTGTGATCATTTTTGCGAACCGCGAGTCGCTACGCTTTGGACGTCCATGGCAAGCTTCATACACGGCCTTTCGTAAAAAAAGAATTGTGCCGGAAGCTTGAAGATTTCTACTTTCCAGCAAGGCTTTAATTTTCTTCCTAGGCCTGCTATTCGAAAAAATTCCCCGTTGTGATCATTTCGTGACCACCCCCCCCCCACGACACGAAAAATCAGCCCCTCCGAGGCCATGAAAGCTCGCCAGTTGGCCTAAAGACTTTGGTATGCTTCTAAAACACGTGTTCCGCAGCCAAGGGTATCAGGAAATAGGCCATTGGGCGCCAAATGGCATCACCTCTGCAATGCGCCATGCATGGGGCTTTCACGCAGGTGTTTGGAAGGTGTAACTTCTACCCAGTTGCAAGCAAATGTGCTCCTGCAATCAGAAAAGTCCGGGAATGTACTTTCGTCTGTTTATTCATCGTCAGTCGTGAGTCCTTTCCATTGTTTTCAGTCGTAAATCCTTTCCATTGTTTATAAATTCATGGTGCCCTTGTGGGCGGTGATCGTAGCTCCTATCATCGCCCCTTCCTCGTACGTATTGTCAGTATGCTACACCAGCGCCAGAGTGCTGGACGTGCTTGGGACGTACGTAGGTACTGCGACCTCCCCCCCCCCCCCCCCGCTCGACAGCAAAATTTTGTAAAAAAACCAGAAATTTTTGGGAAAAAATAGACAAAGTGGTAGGAGGTTGGAAAAATCTAGGGAAGAGGTAACATGGGGAGGGGGGTCGTACTTGAAGATGGAATTAGGGGGGGGGGGGTCGTATTTTTCAGGAAATGATCACAATGATCCGCAATGGGCGTGCCCTGCTCTCAGCGCGAACATAGATTTTTAACACATGGCCGACTCCGCCCATTCTTTGAAGGGTTTGTTGCGAACTTCGAAATTTCATAACTTTTTCAACTTTTTAATTTCACATCCACTCTTTGCACAACGAAGATACTCGTAACCGCGCATTCATGCACCGGCAATGCTCCGCCCCCTCGGCCACGCCCACTTTCCTCTTGCGGAATATTGTTAGTTTTTTTTCAAAATTTTGCGTTTTTGACTGCTCCACGCCCACTGTGAGGGGCTCAGCCCACTTCTCAAATGGTGCAAATCGGCAGTATAGAGCCTTGGCTTGCTTCGCGGAGCGGTAAGGACAGTTCAGGCTGTGAGGGCGGACTCTATACGAAGCACACTCTGGTTTCATCAAGCGTGCATGACGACTTGTGACCAGAAAATAAAGCGAAAAATTTTGGTCAAAAGCGAGTTCCTCACAATGGGAATAATTTCGTTAAAACATAACGTGTTACGAGATGTACATGGCATTAGAATCCTCTTCCGGATGAGCTTACCACCTTTGCCGTAACTTAACTATAGCGAAAATTCCGGTCGCGGAAAACTGCAGAAATAACACGGGGAATTTTGGACAAACGCGAGTTTTTCACAATCCAAAGGCCATACCTTCGTTTACACACGCAAAACGGATGCGTACACTGCATTAGGAAGTAGAAGGTTTTCTTTCGGAGGTGCACGACTGCTTTGTTACTGCTCATTTATAGCGGAAATTCCTATTGCGGATATCCATCTGAAGGTCAGCTTCAGCTACAGCATGAAAATCTTACCCATACAAAAGCCACATTTTCATCAGAAAGCTCTTAAAAAGAAAGAAAGTCACTTAGAAAGTTCACTGTTCAGAAACTGTAAGCTCATCATTTTCATGGAAGTTTAAGGTAGATTGTTACCTTCCATGCATTCAAAGCACGCACAGCGAGCGAGGAACGTTGAAACTCAGTAACTGCTTGACATTTCTAAATCGAAGTAGTCCCTAATGGGGCTCTAGATAATCAAAAACTGTTGGGTTGGCCCATAGGTAATAACTGACTCGAAACATCGCGCCAAAGATGGAAAGTCTTGCCATTAAGTTTATATTGTTTTGCGGAGAATTTCTAGCCTTATAAGACTGTTCTCACAATGTTCCTGAAGATTAGTTTCCACCTATTTTCATGTCATCAAATTGGAAGTGTCAGGTCGACGAAATTGAGCATTTTCGACAGCCTACCTTTTTAGCATCATCATCAGCTGATGTGAGACGTTCAAAGTTAGTCGGTAAGTTCTACAGCTATGGACTGTTTGAACCAGTTGCGAGACTCCCAGAAATCACCGTTTATTGCTTTGTATATTCAATGTTTTGAGCTTCTTCTGCAATTTGAGAGCCGAGATAAACTGCAGAAGGTTGTCAAAAACTCGTATTTGTGTCGATCCGGCACTCCATTATCAATAGGAATAAAAA
>MU950452.1:0-27148 GCA_036418165.1 Cooperia oncophora
TTCATGATTACACAGTTTTACGAAAATCTTTACAAGATGCCTCGCGATCAGGATCGCAAGCGTCAACCACACTTCCACTCAACCGGTCCATTGTCTGAACTTCTAGCTGAGTCTTACTCTTTTTGTTTTCTTGAAGACATACTGCACACTCACCTCCGAGGACGATCCTTGCAATGTGCGAGGCGAGTGGAGCCGCAGCTGTAGCAGGGTGCTACCTTCTCCGCTCAAACTGCACAGGAACGGGAGTGTAAGGTAGTGGTGCTCGAGTATCGCCTCCATACTCCGCTCATGCTATCCTCAATGTGCAGCCACTTGCGTCGATACTCAGATTCCGCAGCGCGATTGACTCTGGCTAGGCGTATGGCTGGCCGTGCGGCAACGCGAGGCGGGGTATGGGATTGGCGCCGGGGTATTCACTACCTGTAGCCCCGTTACCGCACACTTTTGAGCAGTGAAAGTGGCAGGCTACCTCAGCTGTAGGTCCATTCTCGCCACACACGGCAAGGATCAGGATCCAGTTATAGCTTGTCATTGAGGAAGCCATGCAGTTCAGTTCGTGTCGTCGTCATTGGTCCGATCAACCACATTTGCCGCTTGACACTCGGATTTACGCGGATGGATTCGAAGATTCAGAATTTTTGTTTTCTCTTTTCCTTTTTTCAGAACATGTGCACAACAGATCACATTGTAAAAGAGCGTATGTATTTCTTCGAACGGCTATGTAAAGAAGAGGTAAGGGAATTGTGTTTTTAATCGCTTGGCGGGAAAGTCTGTCTTTTTTCCGAACTCAAAATATTTGCCCATTACCTGAAGAGGGGTGAACGGTAATGTGAGCACTTATACATCAAAGAGTGGTCTTTCTATTAGTACCACTCGCTTGATTCCTGCTTCTTCTTCTTCTGCAATATGGACAAGAATGTTATCCGCTACCATCGCCACCGACCCCTCCAAATGCTTCTGATAGTGCAGCGCACTTCCAAAAAAGTTCTAGCCGTTCCTCATGCAATAGAGCTGGATGGCTCTCCCAGGTGTAGCACAGACATTGCTTCCTTCTAACTGCGAGTTGCCTCCCGTAATCAATCATTACTGGACGAGAAATTACGAGAAAACCTCGAAAAGTCTGAGTTCAAGCCAAGATTGAGATGATGTCCAACTTTGTATCGCGCCTCCCTGCATTGTGAAGCGATGGCATCCATGAGGTGCTCAAAAACAGGCAAGGACCCCGCAGTAGCATTGCTGTACAATTTTGATCTTACACGCCTCTCTATAAAAAGAAAGCCCAATTTGAAAAAAGTGACAGAACTTTCCCATCATTGCGGACCGGTGGGGCGTGTCAGCCAGAAGGAGTGCGCACACTGTTGAAGCCGTTCTCAGCCTTTTTGTGCAACGCGTATGCGACAAAAAGTGGTAGAAAACGAGTGAATACGAAGGATATAATACAGTAATGCACTTGCCCGCTCAAAAACTGGTGCAGAACGATTTTGCCAAACCGCACCAAAGCGACCGCACCTGCCACGACACCGGTCCGCAAGATAAGGCTGTACTCCCCGCAACCAACATAAGAAAATGAAAAATGAAAATGACAAGAAAGATGCACGTACGAATCCGAGCTTGAGACCTGCAAACGTCTCAGGAAGCAGAGTGAATCAGGTGACGAACGGATGCACGGAGCGAGTCAGGGGATCAGAAACAGTAAAAATCTCCGAAACAAGCCCATGAACAAGAGTCATCAATATTTGGCGTGGAGGCGCTACTATTATAAGGATTTTTTTCTAGATCCACAGAGGCGCGAACATAACCATTGGTTACATTGTAGTGAAGATAACGTCGTAATGGGTTCTCAACGTCGCATAGCTCCTGCAGGGATGAGGAACGGGAAAAATTTCTCTTAATTTTGTTAATTTTCCGCGTTCTCAGGCGCCATACTACCACTGCCCTGCGTTCATGGCGTGGCAACATGACGGGGCGGCGACTACCAGCCACGTAATCGGTGAGAAGGTGCGGGAGGGGGGCGGGGGTGGCGTTGCCCACACATGCCACATGCGCCCTTCCACAATGACTTGGCAGTAACGCCCGTTACCGCCCCGTGCCAATGCATCCAAAACATCTTCATGGTTGACCACTGCTGCTCCCGCCCGCACCTCGATGAAATTTTTGAGACAGTCGTAAGAGACCGGCACTGATGACGAAGGAACGTGAGAGAAGTCGGCCGAGGGAGTGGGACGGAGTACCACAAAACTTCATCCTAACGTTCTTGAGCAAGCCTCGACTCGATTCATTCAAAAGAATTGCGATGGAGAGGGGGGGGGAAGAACACCAACGACATGCACAAAGGAATCTGAGAAAGGGTGACTGGGCGCGCTCCGGCGCAACGACTCAAGCGAACAGTCTCGATAGAGCTAACTTCTAACACAAGGAGACAGCGCTTCAGTGCCCAGTCCTGGCGTGATCTTCCCGTACTCTCGCCTGTGCGGCGCTGAGTTTTTCTCTCCCGGAGAGGAAGTTAGCATGTCCTTCGTAGTTGTTGAAATACGCATTTGAAATAATGGAACAGATTTGTTAATTAAGAGCAAAGATTAATAGGACAAATAGGTGATAGCCTCCCATAAATTTGTTGAGTAATTACTGGTTCTGTGGTTTTGTTACGCAGTTGTAGCTCTAACTACTGCCATATTTTCTGGGATTCAAGATGCACCCATGTATAGGGCGCACTTCCGCTTTGAACGCCGCAAATACTTTTGGTTCATCTCTTGCAGTCTCTTTGATTGTTGATATCCCGGCAAAGAAAACAAAAAGGCTGCCGCGGGGTCTGTAAGGCTGATCTCATACTTTGACGCGGCGTCACGAGAACCACCAGCGACTGTCAGCGTTTCGAGCGTCCGTGAGCGTCAGCGACTAGGAAAGTATCAATACCGATCTAGCGATCAGCTGTCTTCTCCTTTCTACTACCCCAAATTCTAGCAGTAGTCTGCTACCCTCCTACTTCCCCATACTCTCTACTCCTGGTCGCTGGTGGACGCTGGTAGACGCTAGATCGATATCCATACTTTCTAGGCCCCTCGAGAGGCTGATGGTCGGTGGCGGACACTGGAAGACGCTACCGTTCGCCAGACCGATATCTATACTTTAATCTGTACTTTATAGTTTAGTATTTTATACTTTATTCGCTGACGCTGACGGACGCTCGGAAGGCTGGTGGTCGCTAGTGTACGCTGCTACAAACTATGAACGCAGCCTAAAGGTTCGCGGGCGTTTTCGCATTCGCCTTTTCGACCTTGCGAATAGATCCCCCTTTAACACGTTCCATACCGCGTGACACACATGGTGTGTCATACATTTTTCTCTCTGCGCTGTTTCATATGGTCTACTTGGCATCTTTTCATGCTTCAAAAATATCAGAAGACGCTTTTAGGCACAGAATACACGTATCTCACAGGAAAGTGAAAGAAACAGATGAAATCACCGATTATCGATTTAAAAAGTGAAGAAAAGATGAGGAGATGCTTGCACAACGCCAGTCCGGAATGTGTTAATCATAGAAAATGGGGTACTTGTTCGATTCGCGCTAAAAGCAATTACATGGACCTTTTGGAATGAGCCGTGCATTGCCCGATATTATAGGCGAGGTATATTTCCTGTTTCTATTTTAGTCGAACCATTCTGACTCAAACAGATTTTAACCAGTTTGATCAAATATGTAAATCTTCTCCCGCCGATGACGTTGGTAACATCACTCCCACCTGAATTGACTTACTCGTATTATAGTTTTTCACTACTCTTTCACACACCGTTCCCAGTTTACCTTTGTAAAAAGTAAAGTCATTTTTAGATATACCCACTATTGAGAAGTAAAACATTTAAGGTTAAGTCATCAACTCTTCGACGAGTAAGACCGACTTCAACGACGTCATTACCGCAGTAAGTTTACGCTTCTATTGATAACTTCAAATACTTGTAAGTATTCCACTGACCGTCACGGAAAACCTTATAAAGACATTTCGGTTTTGCTTTTCGCGATGATTTTTGGTCTTAAGAGAGCAGCATCCTCCACAGAAACCCAAACGAACGTTTATGCATACATTCAAGGACATCCAAAATGAGGTCAGTAAATAATTTTTTTTTGCTTTTTTTTCCTATTCCTTGATCGCGTTGACTACGGGCTGTAATATGATAGTGACCTTGGCTACTTGGTCACAACGAGAGCGTCCACAGAGACTGCTTGGTCTTGTGTGTGAATGTGAAGAGAATCGGCCCTTTTGTCCCTTTGTCGAATTACTCGGTCAAATGATATGGTAATAATCTTTATTACTTGGAAAAAAACTATATACAAATGCAATCGAATGTGATGTTGTACATTAATGAGTGAACTATACTGAATGATATGAAGATTCAATTCATAGCAGTAGTTCAAGATCGCCATGGGTGATAGTGATGAACGACGACAGTCCTTACAATGGCGGGTCGGCGCCAGCCCCATCCACCACCGTATCCTCCCCATCCTCCTTGACCGTACATTGGCGGTGGTCCATATGGTCCCATTCCTCCCATTCCTCCCATTCCCCATTGCCGCTTGACTCGAGTGTTTTCCAGCCTTCATAACAGAAGATTAGTATGTTTTTATAGACAAGTACTTTTTTTACTTTAAACTTGACGAACTGTAGAACTGACCAAACCAAATCATTATTTGAGAAACGTATGTTCCTAATAGCTTTTCAGTGGGTTCGATCGCGCCAAAGAAATGCAAACATCGCTCCAACAGGCACTGCGAGGGTTTGCAAGAGATTAGCTACTACAGCTGAATTCTCTCTCTTCTTTTTTCTAGGCATGCTAATTGGCGCAGCGCTGAACAGCGCTCTGCACAGTCCTTCAGCCCAATTCTGCCACTTTTCGAATCACTGTAACGTGACGATAAAACGGCTATAGAGGTCCCGTAGGGAGCTAGGGGATAAAAAAGTGCTGTACGGAGCTGCGGGGATTTTTCCTCGAAACTGAGAACTTTTAGATATTCGCTGCCACCTGATGGGAGGGTTTACGCATTAGCATATCATGGTGGTGAGGCGAAGTACTGTCTCAAACCCTCCCTTACCCCCCCCCCTTCCAAAAAATACGCCTGACTGAAAAAGCGGTGGAATCTTTTCACCAGGCTCATCATAGCCATTATCATGGGAAAAGTAGATTGTTAGAATTATAGCGCCCGAAGGGGAAGATAATGATTTAAGGATGCTTGAATTTTTACTCGGCTTAAGACGTCTCAACCTCTGGTGCAAGTAAAATACATCACTCACCCACAACATTTTCGAAAACACTATAACCCTCCCCCTCTCCCCCCCCGCAAGTCCGTTCAAAGGCGGTCCTTGTCTAAGAAAATAACTGGTCAGATAAAAAGTAAAAAAACCACGACGGGCGGCAGCTTTGTCGACGGGGAGGGGGGGGGGATTTTGCTTTCCATAGATGTGTCGACCCATTTAGGTAGCCGTTTCTCGAGTTGACACGTTTTAGGATAGTGGCTAGACGATCTTACTTCAGCTTCACAAGAGTTCACAAGTTTTACCCGAGTGAGATTTGTAAACCGGAACCAGGGAAGGCAATGATATTACAAGAGTGCCCCCCCCCCGTCGACAAAAAAACAGCGCCCCACGACGGTTCCGGGAAAAAAGAAAACAATTGGCCTTAAAACCGCGCAGGGAAAAACTGGAAAAAAACTTGAATCGGAGAAAATTTCGTCAAGCAAGGGGCGACGATTCTCCTTGCACCCTCTATGACCCCAAGTATGGTGCATACCATCCAATACGGGGCCGCCTCTTATGTTGTGAAGTTCCGCGACGTGCGGAGGGACGTTATCGGCTCCCAAACCCCGTTTGCCATTGGGGCTCTCGTCCGTACCGCCACCGTACGAATATTGAGGTAAAGGAGGCTGTGCATTTGTTATGTTCTACTTATTTGACTCACCTAATTTCTCAAAACCCATAGTTCTGGACCTATAAGTTTTCTTTTTCTTCTGCATTATAGAAAACCAAACTGGGGTCTCCGTAGTTTTTAGTTCGAATATTCATTTATTTAAAAAATCTTTTGAACAGACTCACGGTAAGGCTGTGATGAAGGTCAAAATGGCGATCAAAAAAATGATAGGAGTTAACGTGGTAATTCGCGCATTGAATGGCACAAAGTGAAAAGATGTGTGAGTGTACTGTGAAAGAAAAAGAGGTCCGTGAGTTTTTTTATAGTTGAAGTATAGAGAGCGATGTTCGGCGAGCATTGTCTCGTAGAAGGTCATTGTTCGGGAAAAGAAATTGGCCGACTGGTCTATCAGTTTTTGTCTGTTGATTCTCATATACTGCCATTCTTCCTCGTCCTCTGACGTGACCATGAAATCGCGCCGACTGATGAATCTCGAAAAGCACATGAGCGAGTCGTGCTTGGTGCTGTCAGCGCCAAGGAAAAACAACGTGATGGTAGTTGTTGCGTTGGGTTTAAGCCGAGTACGGAAAACCCTCAGGGGCCTTAATGTGAGGGGAGCTGGGATGTGAAATATTAAAAAAAATGTAGCATGTAATTAACAAAGGGGACCTGTTATGACAACTCCGAAGAGGTCCTATGTTAGGCATCATTAGTTCAAGCATGGGAGAGAGCTTTTTTACTGGTTGAATCGTCCTTTGTTTCTGCACCCATACTTATTAACTTTGACAATACCAAAACCACCTTAATTTTCAAACCAGTTTCTTTTCGCTAAGGGTCACTGGCAGTTAGCATGTAATTAGAGTGAAAAATTATTTAACAAGATAAATTTTGGCTATCCACAAGTAGCGCACACTGGGGTCATTACATCCACCGTAGGCAAGGCGTTCATACTTCCGGAACAGCAAAGGCGGCGATTCGCGGCCCCTCGGCGATCGCCGCCGAATCGTCGGGGTGCAGCGTCAAGCGCGGCCCAACGCTACTTACTTTTACGATCGCCTCTGATAAATAAAGGAAACTCCACTTTGTGAGCAGGTTTTTTCCTTTAAAAAGGGGCTACTAACTAGAAGCTTTCTCTATTTTAAGAAGGGGATCCAGGGAATATGGGGAAGGGGTTTTCACCTTTTTTATGAGGTTGGGAATAAGGGCAGCTTTTTTTACCCGGTAACCGAAGATCGCGGTGGATTGGACCGGCTGTCCCGAAATTATGACGTTGCCTTATTTGTTAGCGACGAGGGGCCAACAAAGGCAGCTCCCCAAAATGATTGTCGCCTGAGTTATAAAGTGTATTAAAAATCAACACCGGAGGCGGCGCGAAGTCCCCTTCTACTTTCCAGAGGTGCTTGAGTTTCAAACATGGCCTCATCCTCTTGTTTTTCTTCAGACATTATGCCCTTGTCACAATCGCATGACCCGAACAATTTTCTCCAGTTTGTCCCAGCACTACTTTCGGTCGCGTGGGCACACTTTGCATCACCACCATCACTCATAGTGAGGAGAAGCATGGTTCGCCCACGCTCAATCTTGCCGTGTGGCCATGAGGTTCGGCTTCCCGGCTAGTAGATTCGAAGCTTTCTATTGAAAGAGAGAGCGATTGCCTTCCTCAAAAAGAGTGCTAGCTTTCGGAGGACGAAATAATTTTTCCAGAAGGAACGCTGGACGGAATTTTATCTGATATACACTTAAGCAATTCCTCGAAATGCTAAGGGGAGAATTGGCCATGGGTACACAGATGTCGTCGTCAGGTTCAAATAGAATGTATCAGCTTTTCAAAGTACGAAGGATGACTGGGGAATCTGCATCCTGGTGGATGAACGGCTTAGCGCATTCTCCCCTCTTTGTTCCTACCTCCTGACCACGACTGTTAAGGTTGGGGTCGGGGCTTGGCGAGGTGGAGAGTTGGTCGATGGCATTCCTCATTTCCCTTACGAATGCCCCACTGCCTTTAAACTCAGAGGCGGAGCTCACAATTATTCTACATATATAAACCGGGTTCCGTACGTTGTCCTCTAGTTGCGTGTGTGGGGATGTGTGGTGCTGTGTGTGTGTACTGTCTGTCTGTTGTCGTTCTGTCTGGTCTGTTTGATCATCGAAATTTCAGTAGCACCTAAAGAGGACTTAGAAGCGGGTCGGGGTCATTGTGGGGGATGGGATAGAGAGCAATGGACAAACCTGATATAGCACCCATTTACCTATGGTAAGTCCCCGGCCCACAGTGGGCGGGGCGTGCGTCGAAAGTTAGCGATGTCACTGAAAAAGATTCATAACTCGGTTCCAGAGGCAGTCCCAGATGAGGGAACAGGCGCAGTAAAAGTTGGCCCCCAGGGCTGGACTCGACGAACGTGGAGAATACCCGAGATGGGGGGTGTACTTGGGGAATGGGGCGCTTTCCCGTGTCACTGCAAAATAAGACTATAAACTTGCTACAAAGCAGCCCGTACGGGAAAAACTGTGCGATAAGGTTTAGCATTGCGGGTTGGCAGAGAAGAGGAGACCACACATCGAAATGGACGTGGGCGTTACTTTGAGATGGCGCGCTTTTCCATAAAAATCTAACTCGGCTCCCGAAATGTTTTAGAGATCGCAAGAAAAGTAACAATGGACGAAGATGAACATCTTGGCAAGAGTGCACCATGTTTGCGGCATGCTGAGGCCGGCCCACAGTGGGCGGGGCGTGCATTTGAACACGAGGTACCAGTATAAAAAACCGTAGTTTGGTCCTAAAGCACTACAGATGGCAAAAAAGTGGATTATAAGCGGCGCCGGACTGTTTCACATGCCAGGAATTTTCACGGCACTCTCCATAAGCGGGAGGACGCGTGCGCCGAGGTGGGCGGAGCCAATTTGAAAAATCCTAAAACGATTTTCAGAACACTCCAGACACCGGGAAAAAGTAGTTTGAGATCAGACGAGGGGTCATCGGTTCACAAGTGGTGAGGCACTTCCGGGCTTGTCGGGTCGGACGCGCGCGGCGAGATGGCCCAGGCCAGTTTTTTTGAAAATTTCCGGAAAACATTATCCTCGAGATGCTCCAGACACGCGAAGAAAGTAGGTTATCCGAGGTAGTCGCCATCGGTTCACAGTTGTGAGGCCGCATAGCGCCTGTTGGGTGGGGTGGAGACGTCCGTCGAGTTTGGGCAATGGGCCTAGCCGGCCAGCTCCCTAAGGTTTCTTCAAAGCGGGTCCGAGCACTCGCAAGGCCTCCTCTGTGATACGGCCCGGCTTTGCGGGGCGTGGTCCATCGCGCCTGCCTGCATTCGTATGATCAAATGCTCGACTAATACCCGGCTTTTCTCTCATCTGTCCACTTGATCAACGCTCCTCTTTTAACCTTTTATACCACCCATAATCGTGGTCAGAAAATAGGCCGTTATTGAAAAAAATAAATTGAAATAGAGCGGAGCCTTCTGTATCTCAGAGGAGGCAAGCCGGCTGTTTATAAATATCTAAGGCTATTCGTTAGGAAGTGGGGTAGTTGGGGGTGCAAAAAACAAACTCCTGGACGTGTTCCAAGCATGCAAAGTGGTAAGGATACGCGGCGATAGGTTCGCCAGGGTTTGCTGTATACGGCACGTGACCGCGATCAGCATATATGTTAGTTGAGAATATGGCGTGGGAGGGTAATATGGTCCGTCGACGAAGACAATCTTGAGCAGGGTTTAAGTCGGCAAAAAAGTGTAAGGGGAGGGGCATTAAAAGCAAAAAAAATAAGGTTCAGTGACGCCCTTCCTCAATTGGACAGTGACTCGCTGGCCTCCCCTGGGCCCGTCTCGCAAAGGGCCCTCCTTTCAGTAGGAAAACGCAAGGCTGGGACGAAAAAAAGCCATTGAATTCGTCACCTGCTACGTAGTAGACGTTCCTAACGAGGGAATCAGCTGCGCGATGAGGGGCCGTGTTGAAGAATGGGGTCATTGGCAAACGTTAGGATGTGGAGGTGGTTGTATGCTAGGGGCCGTTGGCATGTTTTCCCTTGCTTTCTGTCTTCACTATCATGCACGACAGTACTCAAACACCTTGTCGTCTGTATGCAAGCCCCTAAAATCCACTAATCTGTGACTTTGAAATGATCGGCGGGCTTTGCTTCATTCAATGACTCCTGCCTCATGGTTGATGAGATTGTCCTTATCTGTCTGTCTTAAACTCAGTTTTGCATTGCTCCTCATCGCCTTCTAGCTCTCCGGCCTCTTGCTTCAATATACAGCTTTGGATTCTTTATGCCCTTGCTTAGCACAACTAGCGGCCTTACAAGGAAGTATCTTTTATCTTCACAGGCAAGTCGAATAGCAGGTCATTCGGTTTACAACACTGCTCCCTACTAACTGTTCGTTGGTGCGTCGCCAAGTCTATCTCCAGACGTGTTCATCATGACAGATAAAAAAAAACACACCTAGATCATGGGAGCAACAATTAAACTCGGACTAATTTTAGCACAGGGCAGTGGGTAGCAATCAACGCGTTCCAAAAAACGGTTTAAAAAATGTTAAAATCCTTGTTTGTCCACGATTTACCCTTTTGAGAACCGTGCTGTGTTCAAGGTGTTTGGTTAATACCTATGCCATAGAAGGTCTCCAGTGGTGACCGATCAGAACAAATGGAACATTTTATTCTTGTGATTCCTCAACAAAGAGGTCACTCAATACAAAAGCTGTGAAATTTCTCGGGTTCTGGCCGTGAGCTGAAGGATATAGGACGTGGAGTACCACAACATTATTTGTTTTAAGGGAAAGCGTGTTTTTATTGGACGTTCTCATCTAAAGAAGTACAGATCTGTTTTTCCTAGATTTTATGACAATATTTCTAAACTTGATATTACAGTGTAACTGTCCTAGTGCAACTTTTCGAGTTTTTCCGGGTAACTCATATGCTCTTTTAGTGTTTTTGCCCTTTATCGAAAGTTAGCTGGGCGTGTCAAGGAAGGTATGGGGCAAAGAAGCGCTGTTTATATTTTATTCGGTATGGATGATAACACGTGTCAGGGAGGCTAAGTTTGGCGCGCCGATTCAGTTTTCGACCACTTGTGTTCACTTACCACCTTGGCACTCTTGGTGGAGAACAGGCTGGCGCAGCGCCAACGTCAGCTTCTCTTACAGCGCTACAAGACTACGTCACTACGCGTGCGGCACCGGACTTTGCCGGAGATTTTCGTCGCGCACGTGGACTATGGTATGTGACGCGCGCAGCACAGCTGAGAAATGGGTGGAGAAAAAATGGCGACATTCTTCTCTCAAATAACCTCTATTTTTAAAGGGGTACGTGTAACCTTCTAACAGGTGGGACGATCGCCCCGTTATGCGCGCGATGCCGGGCTTCAAGGTTCTCGACTTCCTGCTCGCTGTGTGGAGACCTAGACACATGGGAAATTTCGAGTGGGAACTTTTCCCGCTGTCAAAATTTCCAGAGGCGATCGAGTTCTTTCGAGCACGATGGTATTTACACATTCGCTACCAGTGGGTTTGTTATCTATAGAAACTTTTTCGAATCCCTTACTGCTTCGAATTTTGAACTCTCCTGGTGCGCCTCCATTCCCGTACTATTACCCATCATCTTTCTCTCAATCCTTTAGCAAAGCGGAAGGCTAAGTTTCGGCGTCGAGAGGGGAATGCGGCTTCACTCCTATACTCAATTATCGGAAGTATTCACACACACATTTTGCGTACCACAAGTATGGACACACATCTGAAAGTACCATAGAGGTACTCCTCAGAAACTCATAGAAAGAAGACTAGTTTTCATCGGGCTCAGCATGTCTAAAAACCTTGTTTAATCGCTTTTCACGCGTCTATCAACAGAGAAAGGCAAAATTTAACCTAATCTCTCCCCGTCTGTATGGCAACGGTGAGCTCTGCTCTGCAAAAGATTTTAGAATTCCATATCGAAAAGAATTCTTGCCTTGTCTGAGTCCTGATCATCTCCTCCATATCAATTCCCTCTACATCAAATCAGAAATCTAAGGATATTTCAATTTTTATTTTTTCATAAAGCATATTGTACAATTACAACATAAGGAAATGTGTTGTTCATCCTCGGATGATGACAGTCTTTTCAATGATCGTAGGTCCTCGTCGGAATCCTCCACCGTATGGGCTTGGGCCATATGGGCCATATGGTCGTCCGAAACCGCCGCCACCATAGGGACTATATGGGTTGAAAAACTGTCGCTTTTCTCGGATTGCTGTTGAACTGAAAAGGGAAATTCATGAAAATTATCGTTAGAGCTTGGAATCTATTCATTTTGGCTGTTTATAATATTCAAAGAGAACTGTCTATGTTAAATACAAAGTTACTATTATTCGCTAATTGGGAACTTGATTTTAAGAAGTTATGCTCAATACTAGATCAAACATGTTATTGATTGTATCAGTTTTGAGACTGTTTTTTTGAGAATGAATCAAGCCAAACTTGAAGCACATACCTAACAATTGAAAGAATGCCAACGACGAGAAGTGCTATGGTGGCGAGAAAATTCATGATTGCTTGACAAGGCTGGCGGTAGGGTTATGGAGCCGCCCTTATATAGACCACGTTTTACAGCGTCACCTCGCGGCAGTTTGTCCCCCAACCGCCTCGTCTCTCGTATTCGCTGAACCAGGTTACGAACAAAGTGATCAGTATGGCTACGCTGCTGTTAGTCACAGAAATAATGACATGCGAATAGGAACGGGATCACGTATGGATGAAGGATGAGAGAACCTGAGGCAGAAAATTCTTATCTCTGTAGCCGTCGCTTGTACCCAACGAAATGTTTTTTTTAAACACATAAAAGAGGCTCCAAAATTTATTGCGAAAGACTCAAAAGATTCAAAAGAATCCAAAAGTTTTCACAAAAATTTTTTTATTGTTTTTACTCCTTCGAATTTCGGAGCCTAGCACCTTCTTCAATGAGGCTCCGGGATAGCAAAATTTATAAGTTTTTTTTTGTTGCGAAGAAGTCGGCGATTTTTCTGGAATTAACTCTCAGAAAGGGACTGTGTAATCATTATGGATGAGGCTGCAAGAGGGTGGTTTCCTTTCTGATTGATGTTGGTGCTCCTCATGAAATCCAAATAGTAACGGAGTAAGTCACCATGATGGGAACCATGTTATGGGAGGGGGGATGGCATTTTTAGGTGTACACGTTTCTTGTCTCTATTCTTCCCATCTATTATTTTCTTCCCATTCTTCTTCCCACTGGCTGTATGTATACCCCGCTCGACGAATTCAGGGGAGAGGGGGAGGGAGAAGGAAGCTTGTATCGAGGAAAAAAATGCCCAGATCCCATGTTGTTCTAAAAATTAAAAAAATTTAAATTCCAGTGATATTATGTGTGTTCCTTAGACTCCAAGCTCCTAGGAATGAACACGTCATGTATGCACTTACACTTCATTAACCGGAGATGAGAGGGCGTGGCTGCGTACTCCATATGGACCTGGCTTAGGCTGCGTTTTTTATGGACTATTTCCATTTGCGATAACCGGTATATTGTCTTTTGTCGTACAAAGGCATTACTGCAGGTGCCAGAGAACGAAAAGGTCACGTCAAAAGGCACAGCTGCCGTCACTTTCAAGTGAAACACGCAACCGTGCTCACTCCGTCTCCGGGATAAGAACTGTATGTCTAGTTGTAACGGTGGGCAGTGCCTTCTCGAGAAGTTCATTACACCCACATGGAAGGATGAATTGACACATATGTGAACCCTGCCATATGAGCCTCTCTGCCCCTTTTTTGCATAGATCCTCGCCACTATCGTAGCCATGCTTGATGCATTCCACAAATATGAACTGTAATAGCTCTAATCTTCTGCACTGTATTAATAACGTCGCTGACCGGTTTGGCGGCTAACCAGATCTTTGCCTCGGAACTGGTAAATTGGTTCAGTGCAAGACAAAGTACAGGGTGGTTAAAAATTATGTGCGCCGTTAGAAAACCAACTCAGATGTTTGCTCATGCGTTTTTGAGAGAACTATTTTCATTGAACCATGAACCAGGGCATTCTACATTTACAGAGAATTTTCGAAGTTACTGTCGTCAGTTTTAATACAACCCTCAACTCGTTCTTTCGCAGTGAATAGTGCGGCGGAGGTAGTCAACGTCGAAATTCGACTATATTTTCAGAGCCTGTTGGTTTCACCAAAGTATCAGAATTTTGACGTTGGGCTCGCTACTTGCTGCCTCATCACTCCACACAAATGCAAACCTGAAGGATTCAGATCCAGGCTGTTAGAAGGTCCTTGGTCAGAAAGGAGCGATCTTGGCCAAGAGGAAGTGGATTGTTGTTTCGCCCGAATGGATGCGAAACTGGGCTCAGTTGTTTCTGACTTGGATATTTTGGCATGAGCAAGTCTGCATGAAGGCTGTATACAGTAGGAATCAGATATTTCGCGCACATAATTCTCTGCCATACTGTGGACCCCTAAGTACTGATGCACATAAGCTAGCAGCGGAATTATGTGTAGGCCAGCTCACTATTCAAAAGTTCTGAACTGATTGAGAATGCATCCCCCAAAAAAAAAGCAACCACTGCTTCAACCTCATCTGCACCACTTATCTGCAGGCACCTTGCCGTCGAGGTATTCAGAGGTTTTCAAGCAATCGCTAAGAATCATCATTTACTGCTCACATGGTGAGGGCAATGCGTAGATGGGCACACATGGCCCTTGTGACAGGTGTCGATGGGCGTTGTGTAAGAAAGCTGAACGTCCTTGCCTTTGCTTTGTCGGGTCAAAAGGGAGGGATTCACGTCATTGCAATTTCAACAAAGGTTTACGCGCAGTCACCGACGTGAATAGGGAGAAAATTATATTGGGAAGGGGACCCCATAAGTGGGTTTTGCTACAACTAGCACAATGCACTTCTGTTTTTAACACTGTTACCAACTGTACCGGTACCTCATAAGTGGGTTTTGCTTGGAGGCACTTCCCGCAATGGTACCGTAGGTAACACTTTTGAAAAACAGAAGTGCATTGTGCTAGTTGACTTACTCGTGAAGAGAAAAGTATGAAGAGCAGCCCTCAATATGGCCCTCTTTATTGCAATTGATCATGATCTCGACCAGCGTAAGATGTCAAGATCAGTTGTGGTTCGCGAAAGGCGACAATTCACTGACAAAAAAAGAGAGGCCAGAAATCGGCGGGCGAGAGAGCACCACAGCAGTATCACGATGACACGGTCAATGTAGGCCGGCATGGGCCTCCTTGGGCCTAAAACCTGTGCTTTTTGCCTTTTGTCTGTCGATTTTCAAGTTCTGAGTGTGGGGCAACCTTTGGATCGTGTGGCGGATCGCAGTGCACATTTGAGAGGTTCTAGCCTTAGTTTGTCGCGGACTGTTCCTTTAATATCTAATCTGTTCAACGAAACGAGAATGAACTGTGAACTTTTCTCAGTAGGTTTCCTGTATCCTTTGCTCTTGTCACTGAGCGCCTGCTACAACCAGAAAATTGTTGGACGCTACGATTAGGCCACGCAGACGTCTTCGATTGTCGTCTTAACCATGTAATATTGTTTTGTGTCCTGCTCTCCTTTTTGAATTGAAGGCTTCACCGAACAATTTCTTCAGACCTCTTCCGGAAGAATTGTCCATCAGAAAGATATTCGTCAAATCTGCTGTTCGTTCTTCGTCAATAATGCCAACGGCAATTTGCTTAAAATTAATTTTTGTTTCTTCAAAATAGATGTAAGGAAGGCGACCACAGTGGTACGGCCACTTCTGCGCCAAGCCTAATGCTATCGCTGCCATTGCGTACCGCTTGTGGCTACCGGCTCAGAGGAATGCCGGAATAATTCTGGCAGAGTACAATCAATGCGGCAAAGATTACAGGGCGCCAATAAAAAAATTCGTTCCGCCAATTAAGAGATCCCTGAAACATTCCGCGCGCAGCGGCGGGGAGGTGGGTGAACATGCACATCAACACATGCCCTGAGCCGTGTATCTACAGAATCCAACAAGGAATCCAAGGTGTCCCTGGAATTGCAGGATGCTTGGCGTCCAAGTTGACTTGGTTGGTCGAGCCATGAAAAATAAATCATGGGCCACAGCTACGTACGCTCCTTATCTCTGAAACGGAAAAGGCGGGGCCTTTGGAGATGGAATAGGATGGGTTGCTCGTGGGATGGCAAACCGCAATTGTCTCAAAATGGAAAATATTTCTCCAGAAGCACAATCACCGACCAGTTGAAGTACGCAGCCACGCCTACCTTATCTCAGGGAATTCGAGTATATATAGTCCGGAAAGCTGGGCGAGTGGTGTCTTCCATTATCAGAGCGACAGTCTCTGGGATCCTGAACGTAATTGCCTGAACCCACTCGAATTGTGCAGTCGCTTCGAGCTGACGCCAATACTGTAGATGTCTTGAGCTGGATGGTAGGTGGCATCACCTAGTGACGGCCGGGTTGAGTTAGAGGGTTCGGTCCTTTGGTACAGGAACATCTAAGAAATATGTTATAGTGACTACCACCTTGCTACCTTGTTCAGAACCTGCCCATGATAAATTGTGATGCACTCCAGGAGCTCGATGCGTCGCTTCTCATTACGTGCCCTGTGGACATCCGTGCAGGACAGTCATCCAGCTGGTAAACTGCGACCTTTGACGCGCAAGACCGGGTAGTATCTTGTTTGTTCTTTTTGGAAGAAGGCAGCTCAAGGAGTACTAAGTGTGCTTCAATTTTATTTTGTTCCTGATTGCCACCTTTTTCGTTACCCTTTATTGTTTTTTTTCTTCACAGCCTTTCTGCTGCTCTCAGGTTTTCTTCCGACTAATTTGCAGGGACAAAAGGATAAGTGCGAGATGATATAAGGACCTAATTGCTGACTTCTCAGCATGTCGTCATGCATTAGTACTACTTAACTGGCCGCGCGGGCGGGAGTGAGGAGAGAGCTTTAGACATCTCGACCTCACAGACGCGCTCAACGAATCGGTTAGGATGGGATTCATCGCAGAAGAATTCCATGGGGCTTCAGTTCATTCCTACAAATCTTTAAAGGCAGTTGGCACGATGGTTTCCCACTCGGCCTAAAATGCTAGTAGGGCGCTATGTAGTGGGGAAATGGCGAAAGAACGGAGTGAAACGGTCAAAATCCGGCGAAGAAAAAGCCTCCGTTCTCAGTGACTTGAAAATCGATTTCGGACGAGTTTCCCGTACGCATCTTGCCAATCACCGCTACCGAAGATACGGCTGCATATGTGTACCCATATATGCATGCAGCATCACGGCCGCTTCATACCAATCCCTTTGCTTCATAATTTGCTCAGCAAATGAATGAATACGAGCGTCAGGAACGGTCGTCCGTTTGTGGGCGGGCGGGCGAGGAAGGCGTTTGGGACGGAATGTTGTTGCTCGATAGGGCGTTATAGGGGTACCCTCCTTGGAAAAGGCGCCACGGAGCGCCTGTCCGAGGTCACGGAATTCTGTTAAGCCAGTCGTATAAATCCTACATCTGTATAGCGATTTATCGTGCCAACTGCCTTTAACTTACGTACAAAATACGGTCTGGTTGCTGAGGGCTATTCTGAGCAGAATACACTTTAATTGAAAGTCCTACACTATTCACTCTCAATAACCCCACTTCTATTCATTTTGGAGTTTGCCTCCAAATGAACATTCAGCTGAAAAATGCTCTGTGAGGTAGTTCCTTTGGCCCCTAAACATGAATATAATATCCTTTTAGCGCAATACTACCTGGCACCGTCGCCAAAACAATTGAAACTACCATATTCGCTGGAAAACGGTCGTTAGAAACAGTTTGACCTCTTAAACACGGATTTTACATTGGCTGAGCATAAAATGTCGCGCACCTGCGCAACGGGCGCCGGCGCCAAGACAGGCTAGCAGCGCTCCGGCGCTCCTTCTCCAGCTAGAACATGTTCGTCTTTATTGGGAAAAACCACGTCTAGGGATAAGTCTCCGTCAGTCAGTCCTCCGCCACCGTTGTCATGAGTCCTTGGCTCGGCTGGGCTCGCGCGAGTCTTACAGGCCGTGCGTGTAAAAAAGGTACCCCGTGTAAGACTTCCTTCACGAATGCTAGGCTAAGTTCATCTCGCTGACAAGTCGCGATAAAAATTCAGGCAAAATTTGTCAGAACTTCAAAAAAGAAGTAAACGTTCAGAAAGGAGATAAGTCCCCTGGAATCCCTCAGCTATACTGATTATAATAGATTCGATTACACCACACGTTCCCCCACGTCCTTGTTATGAGCTTTGCTTTCTGACACAGTTGTCGCTTTATCATGAATAACTCTTCAACTTTTTCAAAAAATCACGTGAAGCGAAAAAGTTTCTGTTGGGTTCAAACCTTCTTGTTAATGTAGCACAGTGTCCGTGGCCTAGTTAGAAAATCCACGGGAAACGCAACGATGATCTAAGACTATTGTGAATGGCCCCATTTGAGACGATCATCATTATGTCACGCTGCATGCGATGTTACCGTCATACAGGGACAAAAATTTTCACTCTATTAGTCTGGGAATTTTCACTCTATTAGTCTGGGCTGAATATAAACATGGCAGAAAGTAGAAAGGTGAAAAATTGGTTGAATGGAATATGAATGAATGGTACTCATTTCAGTTACGTTGACTTTCCACTTAGCTGTCAGAACATTGCGTTTAGAAAAGGTTTTACTGAGGACACATTTAGCTATTGCAAGTCACTCAAGTGTACTCACGGTCAAAGCTGCTGGTGCTAAGTGACTCCTTGAGGAGGGAAATCAAGCTCAAGAGTTCCTCAAAAAGACTCTCATTAGGGCCTCAGTTACGGCCGGTCATATTCAGCATAAAAATGGCGAGAGGATCAGACAATGACCAGATGCGATACTAGTAATGAAGACTGAAAGAGCAGAGCGATAACCGAGATACCAAAATGGACCTGTAGCGCGATTACAGCGCCTTCTCGATCTGCGAGAGAGAGAAGGGCGAATCCGCGCCTATTGAGCCTGTCGCTGAAATACTAACAGCGATTTAATTTTTTCACACTTGTTTTTCACAAAATAAGTGCCGACTATTTTGTTCGGAATTTCTTTTTTTGAGCACTCTTGAGAAACGACGGGGGTCCGATCGGGCCTAGAAAATAAAGTACTGATCCTGGAAGTTTTGAGTACAACCCGACAGTGATTCTCGCTGTATGGCCACATATGTATCGCTCATACCAGTTTGTCTTGTGCGCTAAGATAAAGCATTCCACACGCCTTCGTTCCAGGCTTTAAGAAGAACTGGTTGGAGCTACACCAAAGCCAAGTTCTCGGGTGTAGTGTAGTTCAGATGATGCAGGGCAAGCTGGCAGAGTATTTCTCAACTAGTCTGACGCGCTATGGCATTGCTACATTGAATCAATGGGCCTTGGTTCAAATGTCGCGCACGTGACACCATTTGCAACGTCTCTTCCTCCCGCTTCGTCGCAACACGTATGTGCTGTGCTACACTTATAAGCGCTCAAATGTTGAACAATTCATATGTTAAGCTCTGTGGAAGTTTTGGAAATTTATTATACCGTATAATTTGAGATTGAAAGCTATGTTCATTGAGCGAAGAAAGAGCCGTGTTTAACCCCGATTGATGATGACTGTCTTCTTGACGACTGTTGGTGGTGGTTGTACACCAAATCCTGGTCTACCGAAACCTGATCCCACACCAAAGCCTGGTCCACGATTGAAGCTTGGTCCACCACCAAAGCCTGGTCCACCGCCAAAGCCTGGTCCACCGCCAAAACCTCCTCGTCCTCCACTGGTGATAACGGTCTTTTCAATAACTGTTCGTTGAGGAGCCGCTCTGAACGAAATATGCAATCAATGAAGTAGCCTAGTCTATAAATATTAAAAAAATTGTTTTTTTTATGAAACTTACGAGGCGAGGGCGAGAATAGCGACGAGAAGGAGAGCAATGGTCGTCATTGTGTCTTTTTGATCAGTGACAGATACAGCGCGGCTTATATAGTTCTTTGAAAGTGTGTAAACTTTCTGAAACTGATGAAGAACAGGTCGGCGAAGGGATGACCTTGCACCACCCCCAAGGCTCAGTTGTCCATGAGAAAACTAAATTACACCTAAATAAACGTACGAGGCGTTGTGTAAATAAGCGTTGCATTAGGGCAGGGAGGTCAGCAGTAGGGGGTAGTTTTAGGTAGCGAAGGAACTTTTTGAGGTTTACGACCTCACTTCCCAAATATGCATTGGCTTAAGTAAAAGTTCATCAATCGAAATAACAATCATTGCTACTTGTACGAGAACTAACTTTACTTATTTCGCTTTAATTGAATTTCGGAGATCAAAAGGGGTTGAGATAAATGAATGCAGCTGTTTCATCATGTTGATTTTTTTAGAACCTTGTGGGAAGTCTCCAGGTCAGGGCACATCATCATGTTGCGTTGCGGAAAATCTTTGCCGAATACGACCCCCCCCGCGCACTCAAACAAATTTTCTTTCTAAGTGCGCCCACCCCCCGCTCTCACAACCTGCCAACCATGTTACCGAACTCTTATCTAATTTTCTCAAAGTTTTGCCACCGAGCGGGGTGCGGGGGCAGGTAGTAGGTACGATACGTGGACTAGTCAAAAGTTTTTTCAATACCAAATACGGTAACCCCCCCCCGCTACCCAGATCAGGCAGAGCGGGTACGACCTCCTCGTTGTGACTTACACAGTAATGACGTGCCCTGCTCCCAGTCAGGTTACCCAGCCACATTGGGATCCGTGCAAAATGTCATCTTCCCTGTTAGTTTTGACTACCCGAAAAACTAGAAAAATCAGAATCACACAAAATTGATCGGGCAATGAGACCAAACGAGATTAGCGCTTCAAAAGGTATGACAACAACCTCAGAAAAAGTAGTACAGAAAACATCATTTGGAACTGGGATCCCGAAAACCGAGAATAAGGGAAGACAGTCGTACTCCGCCAGCTGGTAGGCGTCGCGTGCGACGTCGCGCTCGCGAATGACGGTGTTCCTAGGCCGTGAATGGACAATGTATAGCCGAAAATAGCCATAATTGTCTAGGTGGTGAGGTCTGTCTGAAATTCGGCGTTCCTAACGGCAGATTAAATTAAATCAAGAAAAGGCCGCGCATGTTGACGCGCGCGGCGGGGCTCCAGATTACGATTGTCTTGACCTCCTCTCCCAAAAATCACAGGAACTTTCCTCTCGCCCTGGAAGTTATAGAACGGCGATGTAATATTTTTCAATTTCTTTGTATCCGTAAGAAATGTATTGCGGCTAGAGCTGGATCTCATTCTCATTTATATTGCCAATTCCCAATTTCAATTTAATTTGAAAAATATCGTTAAGACATGTCTTCTTCCACGACTGCCAATGCTCCATTCCTCAATTCTCCTCATTTCGCCCTTATTGGTCTCTTTTTTCATTGACATTCCATTCTTCTCTATTCGCATTTATTAATCTTGTGCTCATTTTGCCGTTTGTTCACGAACCACCTCCCCCTGTAATTTCGCTGTTATAGTACTTCTGCCGTACTTTTGCCTATTCGACCCCAGGATTACGAGGAATTGGGTCGTATACCGGAATCGCCCTCACCGTTGCGAAGCCACGATGTACTCTGTGACATGCGGGCTGCCTCCTCTACCCTTACGCATTGACGTATTTACCCCTTACTTCCACGTTCTTCGAAATTTCGGCCAGATTTGGTCCAAAACTTTCCTCATGTGTAGATTTGGCTATGATTCTATTCCCTGGAATTGTTGGCGTTGGGGGTTCGTCAACGGGGGAGGTCGTGTTCGGCAGCAGGGAAGGGGGGATTGTCTTTAGTCTGAGAAAGTTTTTTTTGTTAGTTGATTTTTCCTGTTTCACGGACGCCTTATGGACACGAATATCGCTTTCGCTTGGCTCAAAGCCGCCTGCTGCTCGCGCCACAGACGCCAGTGCAGAAAGTCTTCGAAACACCGAATTAGTGGGAGCTTGCTCTCAGGAATATTTTGACCCCTTCCAAAACGAAAATCACATCGACGTGGTGTGCAAACTAATACGTGCATTTGGGGCGCAATGGCTGGGACTGCACGTGGCGTTGATGCTCCTCGAGCAGACAACGGACCAGTTTCTTTTTTCAAGAGACGCGATGTCCGAGTTAACGGGATCGAATACCCCAAAACATTTTTGGTAAAAAAATATTTTAGAAGAAATTTGTTTCAAGTCTGGCCAGAATTTCTAACAACGAGATGTATGGTGCTACTGTTCTTTACTCTTTCCGCCAATTAGTGATCTTGGCTCTCTATTTCGGCGACAGAACATTCCAGTTTCAGTTTTCTTTGAATAGCTGCGTATTCTTTTGATTGCACGAAAGATGTGTGACTCATACAAACGACATGATATCATACAAACGACATTATTGGAGTAGAGCAGCGCAGCGTTGGGCGAATTCAACGTATTCCTCGAATATCTTTTTTTTGGCCAGCTTTTTTTACCCCCTTTCTTTGTCCTGTTCGTCCAATGGAATCAGCAAACTGTTTTACAATCGCGCTCTGTCAACTTTTTTTTTCTACCACTTGACATTCTGAGTAGTACGGGTGGGGCGCCGTTCGGACTACGGAGGGGCATTTCGCACTTTCACTAGCATCTTTGTTGATTCATGCTTAACCTGGACTCTTGTGAAGCTGAAAAATGGTACAAGTGAGGTGTTCTCGTTGCAGCAATCTACAGGCCCTGAACAAGATGGCCTGTACAAGTTTACCATTTGGTGCCCCCTCAACCCGAACCGCACCGTAGGTGTGGCAAAAACACGCACAGCTTTGTTAAAAGGGAAAGGTTCTGAAACTTTCTCGTTTACGGTATCTCTTCCATATACGAGCGGTAACTAATAGTGTTTTTTAATTTGAAAGAAAGAACAATAGGGAAATGACAGAGGAAACGATGAAACATTTAGAGACTGCTGATTCTTTTTGTATCGCGCCACGTAACAATTCTTCTCCACATTTGGGGGGAACATTCGTATTGTAAGGTCTTCGATAAGCGGGAATGTAGAGGATAAAGGGCAATGTCTTCGCCGTTGAACAATCCTTTTTGGAATACGACACGTATTCTACTTCCATTCAGAATCATAGTATGAAATAGATTGGCCTATACAGGGGGGGGGGCAAAAAAAAAGTCATTCCGGCCGAGTCACATATGAGCGAAGTTTTCGCAGCCCAGACAGAGGAAGTGGATATGAGTACCAGGGCGGAAGATACCCAAGATCTTCCTCTATAAGCAGGAGCCGGCTGCCGCCATTCACCTTCATGTACACCAAAATATGAAGTCATCTCCAGTCGCGGCCTGAGTGGAGAACGCCTTTGGAATTCACGTGGCCTCCAAACAGCTGCGGAACTTCTTGAATGGAATCACCCATGGATAGCTACCTGGAGACCAGTACTCTTGATCTGCAAGACCTCAAACATCGAGCAGCTCCGGCAACGTCGCTACGGTCCAGGACATCATCTTCACCCCATTCACCAAGGCGCGGGTTGATGGTGTGGACCGGCCGTACCTGGAATGGATGAACCGATATTTTCTTCGTGGGCCCAGACTGAGGGTGTGCGCTGGTGGTTACATGATCACTCGAGGAAAATATCCCACTCCATGTGTCGGCCCGTACACCTATCGTTGGAAACTTTGTACTGCAAGGTTGGTGCAACACAATTTAGTCACAGGGCGTTGGCAAAACTTTCGCGCTACTTGGAACGGAAAAGAAAACGTTAGTAATCCTGGAAAAGAATGTAGTATTTAAGCGGGGTCCATGATCTAAACGGCTCCTTCAATTAAGCTGGGTTTCAGGCGCGGAGCTCAAAGCAGGGTGGTCTACAGTGGCGGAGAATCAACGATCTCGCTCAACTCCGTACCACTCACTTTCGCGCGGCCGAATCTCTCGATGGCGCTCCTCCAGAAGGCTGTGGCGGAGTATCATTATAGTATTTAATGTGCTCTTTAATATGGTAGTAAAAATGTCCGATAAAAATTTAATAAAGTGTAACTTATAGCGCCTTGAAAGTCATGGAGGCAAAATGACTTTTTTTGCCCCCCCCCCTGGTGCAGACCTGGCGGGGCCATTCACTCGCATGTAGGAGCCAGTTTCTTATGACCCCCGAACAAAGCCGATAACTCACAATATGCCCTGTACGCTTATGGGATAAAGGCTTGCGTCCGGCTCGAGCTGAGGGGAGGCGAGGATTTTACCGCCGAGCCGCCGCGGGACTAGTAGCGTGCTACGTTGCCAACTACCTTCGCGCCCAAAATAGGCCAGTGCGCCTTTCTTGCCCTTCAACGGGAACCATTGAAAAAAATCCATTCATGCGAATGTGGCGAAAAGCTAATTGGGACACAAGATCAGCATGCAATAGGGGGGGTGACCAAACAAAAACTAGGGAAGGGAGTAGCAGCTCTAGCGAAGATAAGCACATGGTAAATAGTGCTGTCTAGGGTTTCAGTTGATGATTCATGAGCTTTGTTGTGAGCTTTATATTAGTTATGAGTAACATGTCGTTGAGCATGTAATAAATTAATTAATTGATTAGCAAGACTTTTCAATGTTTTATCACCAGTAAGATTAGTGGTAAAAATTTCAAAATTTCAGTGTCATCCATTGGAAAAATTCGTCATCACTCTCCCAGGTGCTAAAGGGTGCTGTGATGTTTGATTGATAAGGGTTCGCCAACACCTTCTAAGCAGCAATGCGGAAGTGCCACCAAAGAGTCTAGTGATGGATCGAAAACCTTTGTTATTCTAGTGCTGTTTACTTATGACACCTGCTATCGTAATATTGTTCTGTCCCGGAGCCTTTTTGCAATCTGAATATGTAACAAGAAAAGAGGCGCCAAAATTTTTTTGCAAAACTTAAAAAAATCAAAAGAATCCATAAGTTCTCGCAAAATTTTTTTTATTATCCCTAGTCCTTTCTTCGGATATTTCGCTGCCTAGCACCTTCTTCAGCAATCTGAAATACTACAGTTCCCGCCTTTCCACCGATCCCAGACCTTTGCCTTGCTCAGAGTCCTGATCAGAAGCACCAGTGAGTTCAAGATTGGTTGGAGGCGGCTAAGTGTAGTATTCCAGATCGCTGAAGAAGGTGCTAGGCACAGAAATATCCGAAGAAAGGACTAGGGACAATAAAAAAAATTTTTGCGAGAACTTTTGGATTCTTTTGAATCTTTTGAGCTTTTTGCAATAAATTGCAAATTCTTGGCGGCTTTTTGTGGTTTCTATGAGTACCTGCTGTTATTGACACCGCCAGTTCGCCGTTCCACAATCACCAGAAGTTTGACCGCAGACGGGATTCGAAATCGCACCTTATGTTTTCCGGGCGAGTACGCGTAACGATGATGCATTCGCTCGAAAAGCGTGGAGTGGGGGCCCAAGCTCCGGCCTAACTGTGGTAGTAATTGTTAAGACATTTTTCACCTCATGGAGAATCAAACCAGTGTGGTAGGATTCGTTTCCTTGTCGAAGTAGGTCTCTTTCGCAGTTACAGAAGTTTGTCCCTGCTTTTGCTGCTCTCTAGTGAGCGGCGAGGGCGTCACGGCCGTGAAAGGTTGAAGGCACGCAGATGGACGGCCCATAACGAATGCCCGCCCTACATTCAACGTCCGGGCGTGTGCCGTTGGCCACTGAAGGCTTGGCGGATAAAAACCGACACTGTGTTCCCAGGGGACATCAATGGTTGGGAATTTTAGTCGAGTCCGTACGACACCTCCTTTTTTGGTTAGTACGACCCCCCCTCCGGCCTCTGTCCCTCCTTGTCGACGAATCGAGCCGTCGAGCGGGGAGGCGGGGGAGGTAAATAGCACAGTGAAGCAGAAAAAGCGCGCGAGACAATACGACCCCTCCCCTTTCCCGATTCTCAGATTTTTCCAACTTCCTGCCACATTTTCCAAAATTTCTCGGGATCTTCTTTACTTTTTCCCGAAAATTTGGCTGCCGAGCAGGGGGGGGGATACATAGTACGCGTGTAACAAGAATATCACGAAAAGTCAACCACCACTCCTAGAAGAGCCCGAAAGTAAATACCCCCCTCCCAACAATGAGCAAGTACGACCCCCCCCTTTACAACGTCCGTGAAGCGAGAAAAATCAACTATCAAAATAAATTTTTCTCAGCCCAAATACGACCCCCTGTTGGGGATTCCCCAACAACGATGTGCCCTGTGTGTTCCTGCTTTTGCTGACCGTGCTGATCACCTGACCTTGATTCTATTTTCCTTGAATAGCCTTTTTTTAAATAGCCATATGCAATCAAAAGCAGTCCTGCTGTTCGGGGCAGGATGCGTTGCTGCTTCAGTCCACCAATGAATCGGGTTGAATTTGTGTAAAAGTTTGTATTATTACTGTAATACTATTTTTGCACGAACCCACAAAGCTATTTTCTTTTAGTGGTCCGTCCCTATGTTTCATTACTATTAGACTGGAATAACTACAGCATGAGGCGTGTACGATTTTTGAACCCAAAAACACGCCTAGGTGGTACGAAAACTGCAAGTCCGAGAGCCTGCACTATGGAACTGCCGAGGGGTGTCTTTCTTCAGGGTGTTCTCGACGGCTTTTTTTGCGTTTTTTTTCTATTTATGAGTCACTTAGCGCTTACCGGTTCTTGACTGAACGCCAGTACCCATAACATGCCATGGTGATGTCTATTCGAGTGATGAATGGTAATGTCACTGCTTTTTGGATACCTGACTCTGAAGTGATCTGTTCTTTGAAAGTGACCGTGCATAGCGATCAAGTTTTTTTTGTGTGCTGCGAGTAAAATACAGTAGTAACGATAGGACGCGTGACGGAGCGTGGATCTGAGCCCTACCAAAGCGGCTTTTCGACCAATGATACAGTCCTGAGTCCGCAGCCATTGGCGGGGAAGGTTGATCTGGCTGCGTTTCAATTCTTGCCCCTTCACACACCCTATCGGTTGAAGGATTCATAACTATATATCCTGCTTACTTTTCTATCGGAGTGCTTTGCTCTAATGACGAGCTAAGAGAAGGGTCAAAATTCTCGTGGTTTGTCAAGCTCGTGTATGCTTATTCCATGCTCATCGCACGCGCGAACTTGTTTCGATCAGGTTCTCCCTCTGACTGATCAACCCCGCCTCCTTGGAGGAAAAAAGGGTCGCAACCAATTGAGAGGTGCAGCGGCCCACATGATCAGCGAAGAATATGCCTTTATAGACACATCCCGCGTTAGGAAATAGTACGCTCAAACACTTATGATAATATGGTGAGTAACAAAAAAGAAGAAGAGGAACGCCAAAAGTCCGGCCCGAAGT
>MU950463.1:0-11875 GCA_036418165.1 Cooperia oncophora
AAATGAAGCAATAGTACATTAGTTACGCTCTTCCATTTGTGGGCGGACGGGTGGGTGAGCGTCCGGTCCGTATGTTGCAGCGTGACAGGGCCTTGTAAAGGTACTTCCCTTGGAAAAGTCGCTACACAAATCCGCGCCCCAGCGCAGGCGAGGGCGCGGACTTCCGTCCTGCCAGGCGTATTAATCTTACTCGTCTTAGGGATTTATCGTGCCAACTGCCTCCAAGCAAGCCAGAACACAGCTTGCCTTGCGAATTGGACTGCTATCGCCTGCTTGCTCCCAAAAAATGTGTCCAAGGAAAGCAGAACAGTTCGTGAGCGTGAACAAGACTCGATAACGCAATATTCTCTCCGATGAGTATATGCTGCAGACAACAGTGTGTACATTAACTCACCTTTCAGCTCGGTGCCTTGCAGTCCGAAAACATCAAAATCGTAAAAGGCTACACGTCTCTCGAAGCTTTAGCTCGACATTTCAAGTGACGAAAGTGCTACACTCCTTGCGAATGCGAATCTGGATGCCAAATGCACGAAGGCGTTTTACGGACCAGTTGATTGCAGGAACTGCCTTGAAGTATTTAAGGCTGTTTTCTAGCCGGGAAAGCCAAATACCCGCCCTGGCCTAGCTGACGATAAAAGGGAAGCAAAACGAGCTTCCGAGCTGTGTAAGTAGACGATTCCACTGCATCTTGCGGGGTATGTGACAAGAGGATCGTAATTTGCCGCGCTGCTGGGCGTCGCGTGCGACGTCCCGCCCGCAAAGGACGATGGTTTCAGGCAGTAGATGGCGACAACATGCAATTAAGGACCGAAAACAGTAATGAGTGTCTACGATGACGGGGTCTACATGAAGTCCGGTGCTCCATTCGACAGGTTAAAACGAGTTATGAAAACGCCGCGCCCATCGCCGCGCGTGGCGGTGCGGCGAATTACGATCCTCTTTACCGTCTCCCCTTGCGCAGCATACATATCCAAAGTCAATGGCGATTGACGGTGAAGTGCCGGAAGTGCCTTGAATCAACCCTGTGGGATGTTGATCGGTTACACGAGCAAGTGCTTGTTTGGTACTTGTCCCGGCAGCCGACGACTTCACGATGTGTTCACAAACGAGCTCCACTCTGATGACGCGAGCCAAAACCAAGTACGACGCCACTGCACCCTAGAGGGCAACGTCTGCTACATGACGCAAAGCTGGAGTAGGAAAACACTTCCTCCAAAACATGTCGCACTGGAGACGCTACCATCGGATGACTTCGTTAACATTCAGGCCTTCACATCATGTCACCATGGCTCAACCGCGAAAGGAAAGGGACCACAATAATGGGACGTAAATAGTGACCAAAAAAGCTGACCCTGTTCAACCATCCCTCAAGTACACCCCAGTGATAACGTGAGGTTCGAGAACATGAAAAACAAATAAGATTTATTTCAAAATCAACAAATCAACAAAGTTATGCCGTTTCCGAAGGCATACTGCGGATGATATCTGAGTCTCCTGCGTCGGTTACAGAAAGCGTGCACACATGGTACAGCTTACCACAAGCGGTGCCCAACTCGATGTTGTTACCGTTGTAATGATGGACTCCGGTCTTGGCCAACATGGCGTAGTACTCGATCTCGGATTTCCTGCAAGAAATAGACAACTAATAATGCTGATCTTCGAAAGAATAGAAGAAATTCAAAAATTAGGCGAACCTAAGTGGTGGGGTGTTGTTGGCGATAATAACCAATTTAGCCTTGCCATTACGAAGAGCCTTCAATGTCTGCTTGTATCCCAAGACATACTTTCCGGTCTTCATAACCATAGACAACCGGGTGTTAATATTTTCAGCATTTTTCTTAACCTGAAACGAAAAAATTCATCATTGCGCACCTCAATGACAGTAGCTTAAATTTCGTCAACTGAGAGGTACCCTTTTTCACAAAGCAACCCAGACTGCTGACCAGGGAAGTCCGCCAACTTACTGTGGAATTTGAATGGATACCCGGGTAGATCGATATCGATAAGCTATAAGGTTATTTGCAAATGTAGATAGCAAAACTGCGATCTAATATATTTGTAAATAACCTTATATCTATCGATCTACCGAGGTCTCCATTCGAAGTTCCATGGTAAGTTGGCGGATTGCACTGGTGAGAAACTAGTATCCTCATCACCCCAGGTAACATCTACAATACAACAATCCCTACGCAGGCGGTGGGTCAGAGACATATGGGTTGTTTCTCGAATAGTCTTTGTTATTTGAGAAATATTGCAAGAAGAGCCACAGTTTCACTCGCTGCAGATGAAGCGCGCGCCGTGTGGGATGAGTTCGACGCAGTGCCAAAGCCATTGTTCATCATTTGTCAAAACGAGCAAACGACAAGGCTGTATCATATCGTTCGCGTCGGCTCATCTTCCCACCAACTGATGTTGCTCAATCAGTTCAACAACTGGTGGACAACAGGTTGGCGCCGTGCCAAACACATCCCGCCTGACACGCCACTTCATGAGCAGCGGACAAGATTGTACCACTACCCTTTGGATACGGAAGGGCGTTCCCTCCACTGCACTACCAGTTCGGAAAACTCCCCCCAAAGTTACTTCTAAGACAAAAAGAATCGATTATGATTCTCTAACGTCGTGTGTTTACTTGCGTGAACAGTCCCTGGGAAAAACGTAAAATTCCTGTGATGAAGTGGCAAGGATAAGTCTGGACCTTAACCCACCGAATGTGAAAAAATCTTGAAGCGCCATCAAATGAGAAGTTCATCGCCAAAAGCTGCTCTACTCAATTCAGTAAAAGAAGAGGAATAGGATACTCGTGGACATCCTTTGCAAGACTTTCACCGCAGGATCTTATTTTGTTGTTATGCACTAATTAATTCGGAATCGTAGGACAGTTTTACAGCTATCTTCATGTTGCTTTCAGGCCATTTTAAGTTTTTTGGCGCTGTACTTCTTAATCACGGGCAAAAGTGGTCAAAAAGCTAACAGTTCAGCAAAAGAGACAGCCAATGAAGGACGATTTTCTATAGGTGTTCATGCCAAGAGCATACTGATGCAAATAGAGCTGGGAACTATCTTTTACAAGAACAACTCTCTCACTTCAGAACGGGCAAAGAAGGTTCTTTGCAAATCCTCTAGTATCAAACGTACCCAGTTTAGATTTCGAAAAACCATTTAATTCAGTTTACAAGCGGCACTCTATGCATCGGCTCCCCCCCCCACAACTAAGAATGCACTTGCAGCAAACACTAAACAAGCATCTACATGGGAAACCCACCACCACAAACACGACAGCGGCTTATGTGCCCAACAGCCGGAGAAAACATGAAACCAGATCGAAAGAATTTTTAAGGTTTCTGCCTTTTAATTCTTGCATTGGGGCGCAACACCGTCAACTGTTAAAGCATTAGGGCTGTTGTAGTTCATTAACAAATTTCCAACATAGTAATAAAAGGGGAGTTTCTTGTAACGATAACCCCGAATACCATTTTCGCTACTCCGAAAAAAATAACCCGAGAACGACAAAATACATACCGGATCGAAATCCGGATGTACTCTGTTCGTAAAGAAAGTCACATCCTTCTCAATTAGAAAATTCAGACTCCAGCACCCAGGACCTTCTCAGTCCGAATTTCTAACTCCAGAGTAACTTTCACGAACCTGCGGCTTCTTTGGAACGGGAGCCATCACAGCTTTTGGTGTACCTGAAGTAAAATAACTGAATAAATAATAATCTTGATTGTCGCTTTTTAATATGGGTTCGAACATAAAAATGTTTACACCGATCATTCGTGGGGACGTAGACACACACAAAAGCGAATGCTTAACTACCTACAGTACAATCTTTAAAAAAACGCAAACAGGGTATCAAAGAGCCTCAGTTATTATAGAATCTAATGCTTCTTAACACAACTTTTGATCAACGCTTACTCGGCAGGTCCTAAAAGTCACTAAGAAGCATAAGTACCTCTAGAGGAGTTAACAGCAAATCCAGCAGGCACTTGGAAACAGACCTGTAGTGCAAAACCAAACAAGAGAAAAGAAGTTGCAGTGAAAGAAAGGCGAAGTAATTTTTAGGATTTTGGTTCGAAAACGTTGGCAGAAACGGTATTTCCACATAGGAACCCATGCGAAATGGCGCGCTGATTTGTATTTGAGGCAGCATTGCCAACGACTGGCAAACTCGTTGGTCGTCTTCCAATTTTTCTCAGTGATTTCTTTTGATTTCGATTGCAGAAACAAGTGTCGTGACAAGAACATGCAGGGTACAGCTGCATGATTCCGGGTGATTTCGCTTTAGGGTGCTCTTTTACTCTTGTTCACCTTGTCTGACAAGTTTTCCAATTACAGCTCGGCTCCAGAGAAGTAGGGGACATTTCGTGGAACCTTAAATACCAGTCGCTAAATGACTCTCTAGGGGTAAAAACAAAAAATAAATCATGAAAAACACCCCATGTGAGAAGCTGACAGCCTCTCTGGACGAGTTTTCCGGACCTGCTCGTTTTGTGCTATCAAGGTTCCATGGGCAGTAATCGTTGTGAAAACGATGCACATCCTTCAATACTGCGCGGCCTAGGCGGGTAGCGTTCGTTATTCGAACCTAGCGGCGATCGCAACGAGGAGGAGGTTGGAGTCGCTGACTGTCTTGCGCTGCTCAGAAATATCTTCGTCCCAGAACTGTCAGCTTCTCATCGCCAGTTGGGTTGAGGTGAAAATTGTCATAGTGAAGAATTGATTCTCTAACAACGGGAGCCAAGAGGTCGTTCAGGGCGTGCCCCGCTTTTTCGAAACGGTTTATTGCACTTTGTAGGGCCTTGCCCATGAACCATAAAAGTGGGCTTCGTTTTGCTGTGCGGCTCCAGGAACGCCAAAAAAGGAGCGAAAGGTACGTCTATTGCCTACCCCCATGTTAGGGGACGTTAAAGCGCTATACTGGCGCCAAATTGCGTCGACGTCGAAAATAAGTGTCAAAATCGTAATCAGGACCATCGACTACCCTTATGGACGAACTTCTAGCCAAAAAAGTTTTTTCGATTTTTTGGGTTTTGGTGGACCATTTGGTCGGCAGTGGTGACCGGAGTATCCCATCTTCGTAAAGACGATGATGGAACGACGACGTAGCAGGCCGCCGGGCAGGACAGCAAACCTGGTGGAATGCCTCCCTTCCCTTCCTCTTTGCATGAATTTCATCGGCATTGTTACTTTTATCTTTGGATATTAATAAAATAGGGGGTCCCTATGGCGAGGCACTGTAGACTTCTATGGAAAGACTGTCGGGCACAACCCAACGCACACACCCAAAAAAGTCGAAAAAAATTTTTTGGCCGAAAGATTGTTTACAGGGGTAATCGATGGCCCCGATCATGATTTTCACACTTATTTTCGGCGCCGACGTAACTTGGCGCCTGGGTAGCGCTACACATCCCTTACTTGTGTGTAGCAAACGCATTCATGTGAAGAAACATGTCACTCCATATTAGCGATAAATGGCACCGTAGCTACAAATAAGTTCCATATATGTGATTCGGGCATGGTCTGACCTATAAAGGTCAACTTTCAATTACGGTCTTGCTTAATGGTATGTAAAACCTGTAATAATTGAATAGCACTGATTCATGGAGTGTTCCCATTTAAAATGTGCCCATAAATGGCAGTTATCGAACGCATACTCACGCACAGACATATTTGAACGCGAAAACAGCAAAACATAAAAATGCAAAAACTCGCACGCCGAGGGGAGTCGAACCATCAACCCCACCCCAACTGTCCGCTTGAGATTCCTTCACGCTATCCACTAGGCCATCCGATCGTTGTTGCTGAACATTCCTCCGATCGTTGAAGAAACCATCCATGAAGCCGTTCACGCTTGATTACGTGCCACAAGTAAGACCCCATACCCCGACTACTTTTCTCTTCGATTCCGATAGTACCTTTATAGGGTCCCTCCATTCAGCAACTGGTCAAAGTTTCAAGCGGTTTACAGCTCGTAGAGGCTCAAAAACACTCAGTTTCCATAGGTTTCTTTTTCGCTCCTTTTTTGGCGTTCCTGGAGCCGCACAGCAAAAACGAAGCCCACTTTTATGGTTCATGGGCAAGGCCCTACAAAGTGCAATAAACCGTTTCGAAAAAGCGGGGCACGCCCTGAACGACCTTCCTGGTAAGTGCAGACACACCACCTCCCCCCCACTCTTCCCACGCCCGACAGCAAAATTTTGGGGAAAAACCAAAGATTTTTCGGGAAATTTCGGAAAACTTGTAGGAGATCTGAGAAATTTTCCTGTTTCACATTGGGTATATCCCTCCCTTCCCCCCCCCCCACCCCGAAGGAGAATTCTGGCTCAAAAACTGGAAGTTTTTCGGGAAAAAGTGATAGAAAGTTGGGAAAATCTAGGAAAGATGGGGAGGGCGGTCGTATTTGAGGATGGAACTAGGGGGGGGGGGTCGTATTCTTCAGCAAATGATCACAATGCGATGGCGTGCCCTGGGTATCCCGCCAGATATCCTGCCATCTCTGGCTCACTAATTGTTCCTTCGCGTCATCCAGTGCTATAACTCGACTTGAGGATCGTGACCAAGAATATAGCCCTCGAATTTCGGTGTCGGCGGACCAACTTGGGAGGTATTCGCAAGCTGGCCAGCAGTCTGCCGCTGCCTGCTGCGAGAAACTAGGTCACCGCGCGCGGCGACCTGGCCGTGTGGCGCGGCGGTGAGTCCTGGCCTGGCATTTTGCCAGCTTCCGATCGCCATGACCCTATCGCAGTTCGCTTGGGCTTCTCTTTTTTTCCCCATCTTCCATCTGCCAAGAACTGTCCGAACAGGTAAACAGGTTCGGACGTACAAACACAACATTGTTGAAGGCAATCGTAATTGTAATCGCCGCGCGCGGTTACCCTCTTTCCGGCGCGGCGACCTCAGTTTCGAGCGCGGCGGTCAATCCTTACACACATACCCGTCAGAGCTGCTACTCATGAGGTCCATAGCGCTTTCGTTATTAACTTGTCTTTGAGCAGCCATTACAACGACTGGCAAACTCGTTGGTCGTCTTCCAATTTTTCTCAGTGATTTCTTTTGATTTCGATGTGCAGAAACAAGTGTCGTGACAAGAACATGCAAGGTACAGGCGGCATCCTCTCCCCCCCCACCTCTTCCCACGCGCGGAGGACAATGAGGGATAAACAAATGATTTTCGGGAATTTCGGAAAACGTTGTAGGAGATCTGAGAAATTTTTCTCTGTTTCACAGTTGGGTATATCCTCCCTCCCTTCCCCCGCCCCCCCGCCCGAAGGAGAATCTTGGCTCAAAAACTGGAAGTTTTTCGGGAAAAAGTGATAGAAAGTTGGGAAAATCTAGGAAAGGTGGGGAAGGGCGGTCGTATTTGAGGATGGAACTAGGGGGGGGGGGGGTCGTATTCTTCAGCAAATGATCACAATGCGATGGCGTGCCCTGGGTATCCCGCCAGATATCCTGCCATCTCTGGCTCACTAATTGTTCCTTCGCGTCATCCAGTGCTAATACCGACTTGATCGTGACAAAATATAGCCCTCGAATTTCGGTGGGCGGGACAACTTGGGAGGTATTGAAGCTGGGCCAGCATGTCTCGCGCGCTCGGAACTTAGGTCACGGCGCGCGGCGACGCTGGCGTGTGCGCGGGCGGTGAGTCCGCTGGGCTGGCATTTTGCCAGCTTCCGATCGCCATGACCCTATCGCAGTTCGCTTGGGCTTCTCTTTTTTTCCCCATCTTCCATCTGCCAAGAACTGTCCGAACAGGTAAACAGGTTCGGACGTACAAACACAACATGTTGAAGCAATCGTAATTGTAATCGCCGCGCGCGGTTACCCTCTTTCCGGCGCGGCGACCTCAGTTTCGAGCGCGGCGGTCAATCCTTACACACATACCCGTCAGAGCTGCTACTCATGAGGTCCATAGCGCTTTCGTTATTAACTGTGAGCCGCGAAGGTGGAATAGTTTCAGGGACTGAGGATCAGACTACTTGTACGAGGAAGGACGCTTACTGACTGCTTGAGCGCGGGGATTGTCTTGATTACCTATCATGCTAACCAAAACAATTGCTACTGGTTCTGGCACAAATTCTTATCCATTATATCTTTTTGCAGTAAACGCTCCTTCACATATAAAATAAAGAACCAACGGCGTGGAAATGACCCGTGCCTCTTTCGTAGCATTACGAGTTGGGCACTCGCTGAGGAAAGGTTTTGCAGACTGCGATGCCCCTCTGGCATGATCCCCCTTTCCCATTCCCTACACTGCCTAGCTTCTTCCTGAATTCTCCCATTTCCAAGAGAGGGTGGGGAGTACTAAGGAAGAGTCAGCAATCGAAAACTTGTTTTTCAGAAGCAGATAAGACCCCCTCGCTGAGGATCTCCAGCGTATGTCAGGTCCTGATTACGAGAGCTTACAGATTTCCACGGTACCGGCTGGTTGATAGCAATCAAGTGAGCGCCCTCCTGCGCAACTCTTCCTAAGCAAACTGTTTCGTTTTCTTTTTATTCTAGCACGACATAATTCGGCACCCTGGAGCAGGCGCTGTGTGGCGTCTTTTCCAAGAAAGGTACCCTTATAGCGCCCTATGAGGTGCAACACACCGACCCGGACGCCCACCGCGCCCGCCTGCGCACTGATACTCACACAGTTTTCGGAGTACAACGTGAAGCGAAGGAATTAATATGAAATGGTTGTGGTGGTGCATGATTTATGGACATACATACAGCTGTATCTACCGTTGCAATTATTGGCATGGTGCCAGCGGGGAGCTCTTCCGAAGCTGCTTTCTGAATATTGTAGAATGAGGCTTTTTCACAGGATTTTGTCCGTTTCAATTCGCTTTTTCGCCATTCTCCCATTCTATAGCACCCCTACTACCACTGTGGACCGAGCACCAAATTATCGTACCTTATGCTTTAAGCCGCGCCGGATGGCGCGGCGCTTCGATGTTTTCGTATAGCTCATGCTAGCATTTCAGGGCGTGGCGCGACACGCAGGACACGCAGGACGATGAAGGAAGTCGGCCGTCTGTCAGGTCCGGAGCCTGCAGCCCGTTTCTGCCAGCTTCCGTGAGGGCTGCCTCTACTACCTTGTGCTATAGCCTTTATAGTACTATTGTGTTTTGCCTTGTATAATTTTTACTGTTCATGATCTCCATTGTATTACACTGGATTAATTTTCCATCGAAATACTCTGTGGAGGTCGTGGCTCCAATAAGTCCCTATTATCGGTTAAGGATTTCGTATGGGTTCAAACGTTAAACCCTCGCGTCAAGCGCTCCAGTCCCCCGAGGCCGCGCACGTTCACAAGGCACGTGCTGCTTTGAGGGTTGCCCCGACGCGGTAACAATCACACCGTTCATCTGTAATCTCTTTCTCGACAATCTCACACAGTATGAGATCGTCACGGGCCGCGCTCGCAAAAACGTATCATCAGCCATGCGATTTTCAGAGCCTCCTGCATCACTGCACGCTCGGGAGCAGCTAGCAAATATCGTTCGATGCTTCCTTCCCATGCAGCCCGGAGAGGGAACTCTCTCTCTAACGGTGTCACACGGGCGGAGAAAAGATCGGTTCGAGGACCGCTTGGTCCGTTTAATAATTTTTTTCAGGGATCCGGTTGGATCGAAACAAAGACTAGCTGAAGATCTGCAACACCGCCTGTTCGGCGCTTGCTGCAGTCAACGCGCAGGCGGTGATCGACGCACCCACTGGGTGCTCGCAACCGTAGTGACTCCCTTATGGTACCCTATTCGCTTACAGTTATAATTTACAGGTATGACAAACTAAGTGGGATGGGCACCCTGAAGACATGTTGTGAAGTGCCCTTCCAGTTCCAACTCGGCACTTCATGGCGCGCGTAGTGTTACGTCACTACTAGTGCACTCACCAGCAGTCCCGGTGGCTCCCCTGATCACTAACTTTAGGTCCCACCCAGCACTCATAGCGCTCCATAATGGGATCGCTTAGGATGGCGCTTTGATCAATGGTACTGCAGCTAGTTCCGGTCGCATGCTGCTCAACATAGTGGAATTTCTGGCTAGGGGCATACCGTTCATGTTTATCGACGTCAAAGCAAAGTCCTTTCGGGTACCGAGCAAATCACTCTCCAATGACCTGGAGGCACGGATTTGCAACCGATTCATCACCCTTCTCATGGACAGGGGTATCGCCCCTCGAAACATTTGCGTTATTACATTTTACAGGGAACAATACCGCCTAGTGCGAGACGACACGGACCACTACGGCGTCGAGCTGACCACCGTGGACTCCGTACAGGGACGCGAGAAGGAGGTAATCATGTTGTTGACCACTAAAACTGATGTAGATCTTGATGCGGCAGACTTCATCGACGATCATCGCCTCAATGTGGCCATATCGCGCTGTCGTCACGGAGGAGTCGCTTCGACAGGCTCCCACCCGGGCTCGTCTCCTGCAGTGAGCCGACTCCATCGGGGCCGTTGTCCTTCTAGCCACCTCTACCGCTACCCCAGGCTCTAAGATTTTTTTCTAATTTAGTAAGTGCTGTTTCTCCCCCGTTTTCATCTACCTTCAGCACTTTCAAAGTCCGGGACGGATTTCGGGTGAAAGGGGGAGGTGTAAGCTGCGCCGTATGGCGCGGCGCTACGATGCTCTCGTATTACTCGTGCTACCTTTTCAGGGCGCGACTGCAGGACGATACGGGGAGTCGACCGTCTGACAGGCCTGGAGCTCGCAGCCCGTCCCTGCCAGCTTCCCTGCTCCGTCGCCACCTAGGACCAATGCGAATGGTGATTCCGGAGCTTTCTTTTCAGGTACTTTGGATGCAACTGGCTCTACCTGCTGACCTAGAAGCCCCTCCTAGACGACGATACATCGGCGAAAGACAGGCGAGCAAAATTGGGAAGCATGATGTACTAATTTATAGAATTCCAGGGACATCACGATCGTTCACCTTCTATAGAGCGTTCGCGTCAAAGACGAGCGAGACTTACAGCTGCGTACACTGCTTGAAGGAAAGAAGAAGGCGTGGAGAAACAGCGGTAGGAGGAGAATATAAAAGTTAGTCGAAATGAAGAGCATGTGCAGGTCCAGATCGCAGTACGCTCTTATTTAGGTTGTTGGGAACGAATTTTTGACCGACCCTAGCGCAATTGCTCATGAATGCTGTTCAGCCAAGTACTCGGAGGAGAGAGGGGACCGGCACGTATATAAGGTAAAACGCGATATCCTTATACTGGCAACAGGAATGAAATAGCTTCTTCCAGGAAATGCAGAAAGTCAGAAAAGATCCCACCTACGCTGGGAAGAAACCCGTGAGAGTGTATCTTGATATGTTGGCGGCACCCCTTGAAGCCGACAATGGTATAATGCAAACACGTTGATTGTGCTTTTATTGACATATACAGGTCCAATTCTTATTCCAGAGGGATTGGAGGACTCCATCCGGGCTGCAATTCGTCGGTCAGGATACAAGGCCCGTAGGCATGGCATATCAAGTTGCATAACTTTTGTCGGGCCTTTTATCAGCTGTTTTTGTCAGGGTTACTTCAGGAGCATGGGAGTATGGACGAACAGATCAGTCACGATGGATCGAGTCCCTTTGGAGTACTGCACGCTTCGTGACGGTTCCAGCTTTTTGCAGCACCATTCACGTGGATTTCATATCTATTACTCCGTGGCAACGATCCAGGTAAAAATTTCAATTTGAAAGACTCCCGAAATGATGTTTAATACATATTCATTCAAGAAAGCATGTGACCTGGGTCTGCACGCCATTGTTGCGGACGGCATGCATTCCCTGCATCCCAAGTCGCTGGGATACCAGGCACAGGTCTATTGTGTGCACGGCGTATGCTCAGAGGGGGTCGATGATACCCCTTCTGTACTGCATCACTGCGAAAAA
>MU950466.1:0-10031 GCA_036418165.1 Cooperia oncophora
GGGTTGGCAAATCTATGAAAAGCAGAATGCCCCCACCGTCGATAAACAGCGCCGTTCGCAGGCGTCCTTCCTTTAATGTCCCACTTTCGCGACTCCACGTAAGTAGCATGGGCGCTGTGGCCCTCATAATTGGCAGTTCTGACGCCCCCTTAGTTGGCCCGCCCACGAAGCTCGAAGGATATTTTCTATCACGAGCTAGCCTTTCTACACCGCGTTTCACCTTTTTTTCCACTGTTAAATGGTAACAGCATTGGGTGACGGGTAGTGAAACGATTAGTAAGCCAGAGGCTGCAGAAATCGCTTGCTGGCACGAAACGAGCAGATTTGGAGAACTCGCCCAGAGAGGTTGCCAGGTACTTGCTTATGGTGCAGGGTACAGCATCGTTGATGTGTGGAATGGTGCAGTACGACCCCTCCCCCCTCGAAGGAGTGTGTCAGTACGACCCTCCCACCTGAAATAGGGTCTCGGTACAAACCCCCTCCTTTTCCCCAACACCTACCTACCAATTTCCCACATTTTCCAGTTTTTCACCCAAAATTTTCCGTCGAGTGGACGGGAGAGGGTATATAGCCAATGTGAAACGGACAAATTTCTCAGATTTTTCCCAACTTTCTACCACTTTTTTCAGAATTTCCCGACAGTTTTCCTACTTTTACCCAAAATTTTGGCTGTCGAGCCGGGGCGACAGCGGGGGCGGGGAGGGGGGTGTGTATGTAGTACACGTGAAATAGGAAAAACCAACCACGCGAAAAGTCAACAATCGGGAAAACTTTTCCCAACGCGGCGAATTCCTATACGACCCCCTTCCCTCCCTTAAATGCGACCTCCCTCCCCAGCGGAAAAGCACGACCCCCTACGTGTTTCACACAACGATGCTGTAACCTGTTATGGTGTTCTCCATAATTTTTTTGCGATTTTTTCACTGGAGATTGATTTAGCGATTGTAGGTTTGTAACTGGACGCAACATGCAACTGGGAGGGGGGAGGAGAGGTTTGTCTCTAAAGAGGGATGCTGGTCTGCTGAAGTCATCGATTCTAGTCTCAAAGGGTTCCCATCAATTGATAGGATTGATGGAAGCACGCCATGATCGGTTGAACGTTCTGAGCTGCTTTCTCGCTTGCTTCTGCAGCCAACGCCTTGCTGCAATGCCGACCATTAGCAAAAAATCCTATCAACTGACTGATGCTCCTGCTTTTCCCATTGACGATGGGTTCGTTCTTTTTGCTTCTCTCGTTGACGTGGGTTGGTACCATGGGGCATGGCTTGTCAGATGATGTAAGGATCCCTAATAGTCTCGTGTGGCATCTTTATCGACGCACACAGATGTTCAGGAGTGTTTTTTGGCGCAACAAATGTGGCGATAGTTCTTCGTGCTCAGAAATAGTCGCTATTTATCAGTACAAGGGATCCTTCATTTCTCGTTGACTTCCGTTCCACTTGCAGAAAAAGAACAGTTGTCGAGTTGTTGGCCAACCTGCATGTGAATTTTAGGAACGGCACGCGCACGCAACAGCGAAATCGGTGACATTTGGTGAGAAAAAACCGGACGTTGTAAACTCTTATTTGTGCCCTTATTGGCCTGTCTTTCGCTGGGAATATTTCAAGAAAAAGTAGGCAGAACAATCGTGGGGTGTCATTGCCCACCCATATCATTTTCAGGGGCACATCTTTGAAGACGAACAGTACGATAGCTGTGCGCTGGACCGTTCCAAGGCGGCCAGGTTGACAGCCACTGAAGTGGGCACCATCCTACCCCAACATGCGTGGTAAGGTAGGCAGAGGCTAGCTCAAAGGCGGGCATGATTGCTGGAGGCGGACGCTTGTTGCCAGCGTTACTGGTGGAAAGGTTAAGAGGGGTGTGGCCAAATGCCCTCTTGCGGCCTCTCCACCAATGACGCTGGCAACAACTGCCCGCCTACAACAATCATCCCCACTGCTTTTAATAGGTCTCCGCCCACTACTCACTACGCCGTGTGTACGGTACTCATCTTCGCCCTCTCATCAGTATGGGGTCCGAGGGGTTGACTGAGGTCGCTGGGGATCATTCGCAGAGATTGGAGATGCACTATCTTGTCCCACTACAAAAGAGGCCTAAGAATTTTATACCGCCGCAGGAGGGGCCTAAATGGTCCCAGTCTAACTATATTAGTGAGAGGGCGCAGTCGAACAGCGCGTGTGACGTAACCGTATGGCAGGCGGAGACCCCAAGCAATCGCAAGCCTCTAGCTTCCTTGCAACACACTGTGGAGTGCTGAGAGGGTGTATAGTCCATATCCCGGAGATGGAGTGACGCGACTGTTACCTAAGCATGGTGTAAGATGCGTCCCTCGTATGTTTCCATTTGAGACAATCACATTCTCTTGTGCCAGACAAAGACCATTTCAAATGTTCCAAAACGAAAAAACCTCTAATCGCAGCCGCCACCAAGTCCAATAGCTCCCAGCCACGCCCACTCCACCTCTCGGATACGTAGCGTCCTTGTACGACTGTGAACCTACTCATATTGCACACGGTAGGCATCCATCTCTCAGGTAATCAAGTTCTCAGAGTCGTCCCCTTTACCCCCTTCCCCCCACCCCCTCATCTTTCCCGGGACTAAGATGAGATGGTGGAGGCCGAAGTATACTGAAGAACTGCATGATGAACTGGATGTTCCGAAGGACTGCAGCAATATATTTACTTGTCGCCGTCCGTACGTGCTGTTCCCAGATTGCTGTGGGAGGTGGCTGAACGAAGTGTCCAATATAATGCAGTTCTCTGGAAAGTGTAACAAGGATGTGATATGGAAGAAACCTTTAATGAATGACCGCCTAGGCTTAAAGTTGAGATGCCTGAGATTCTTTTATCGTGATGTAGCCCTATGTGTTCCCAGATTCTGTTGTATATTTGGGTGTTCCCTTCAGGATTTTTTGGGTCATTGTGAGAATAATTTGATTTTCTGTCTTTTTTATTCTCTTCAGTCATACAGCGGGGCATACTTTGATGACCGTTTAATGGATTTGAGCGTTCTTTCATCCCAGAACGTGCCCGACATCGTTCCCGCTGCTGTTTCAGTCCATGAAATGCTGGGTTCTTTCTTCGTTATTGATATGCGGAACCTTCATTTTCGCTATTTAAATCCGATTAGTGATAGAAAACGCCTGCTGTGAAGCGTTTAGTTCGTCAATTACAGTGTATTTTACCATGAATTCCGTTGATTTTGTTTCACAGAATAAGTCACTAATTTGAGTGCACTTTTATTCAGTGTGAAGCTTTTTTTGTAGATGCTTGGGAAGGGGGGGGGGACGTTGCATTCAAGTAGCGGCGAATCTCAGAATCCGGTAAATTGTTTGCTAGCTAATTGACTCGACGTAGTGCAACGTTTTCGCGTTAAATTGGCTAGCTCTTGGTGCGAACGTCGCGCAAGTGTGGCGCCGACGTTCTTTAGCGCGTCTTTCACCAGCTTCGACGCAACGAGTAGGATCTCACAGATCCGAGGGGAGATTAATAATGCCCTCTCTATTCCATCATTTTCTTTGAGATTTTTGAGCAGGGCACTTGCTGGCTTTGAAGAAAATTTTTCAGAGTGCGGTTCCCTTTGAATTTCCACCGCCAGTACACGTCCTACCTACGCTATTGCCAAATTTTCCCAGAATTTTGCCGTTCAGCGAGGAGCGGGGAGGCATCAGAGAGCATTTCGGTTGGCGGAATGACTTTCAATCATTCTCATCTTTTTTCGGACTGACCAGTTCAAAGTTGCTGGCCAGATGATAATGCCATTCTGCTTGGCCATTTCCCATTCCTATTGTAGTGGGACGCCGCCGCTCTACCTACTGCACTCCCTAATGACTCACACGTCCTGCGATTTCTTGTCTGTGGCCTTTTTCTTTTTAGAAAGACGCGTTTTAAAGCATTGCATATGTGTGAAGTCAATGTGATGGTGGATTACCACTGTACTGGAACGACTAGGTCCCCCAAGATGGACAACCGCGCTCGGGGTGTTTTGGCTCATTGCAAACCCGCCGATATCCAAAGGGCGAGGGTTTGCTCTCAGACACTTCGACCTCATTCCGTGATAATCGGATGGCTGGAGAATCATAATGATTCTCTCTCATTGGCGTCCACCTCGTCTTTATCCCATCAGAAGAAGAGACACCACTAAAAAGGAACAGTGTCTGTAGGTCTCCACCCATCAGGTTATCGCGGATATGTCTGTTAATAGAAGTGACGGGTAAAGTCTTCGTCGTTCATCAACTCCTTTTTGGGATGCAGCACGCATTCTAGTTCCCTTTAGAGTCGTAGTGGCTTACTGAATGCGATGTGGCCCATACAATGACCTATGGGACCAGCTGGTCACTAGTCAGTGTTCTTATCCTCCCAGACGAGTTCGAGACCGATTTGATGTTCCCCGGAACATAGGCTTGCTCGGCCTCAACGGGAGCCGATCCGGGATTTGACCATCGCAGCCGGCGCACATTCTAAGCGTACACTTACGCACTACACCACCTCCTCCTCAACTAGTAGTTGATGTAGGATAATTGTAAGATACTTCTCTAGGTCTCTTTACTTGCTTGCTTTGAACAAGGCATAGATCCTTTGGACATGCTACCATTGCTTTCTCGGTCCATTTTCCCATATTCGTTTCGGATTCCTGCCTGTGTTGGTGAAAGCAATCTGCCGTTGCTTAGCAGTCTCCTAAAAGCACGTTTCCAATTGTTCCATGGAAAATAGGTTTCTCATGTGACATTTTTATCTGTGCAAGCATTGTTATGCATATGACTCACCAGCGACTGCAGAATGAAAAAAATGATTGAGTATAAGTCCACGAGTGTGGAACATCGAGCAACTATTGGACCATGCCGTTCATGCACGGTTAGACTTCTAGAATTTAATTTTTTAGTGGCTACAACTGGATAGATTTTGTTTGCTCTCTTTGATCTTTACGCCTTTGCATCAACGTTCTCATTATGTCTTTTACCTGAACTTTTCTTCCTTTGTCACTAGTACTTGCTGCCAACTAATTAATACAGGGGGGGGCAAAAAAAGTCACTTTTCTTCATTGACTTTCGAGGCGCTATAAGTTACACTTTATTAAATTCTGATCGGACATTTTTACCACCATATTAAAGAGCATATCAAATACTATCATGACACTCCGCCACAGCCTTCTGGACGAGCGCCATCGAGAGATTCTGGCACGCGACCGCGATGTGGTGCCTGAGATCAGCGAGATAGTCGATTTCTCCGCCACCGTAGACCACCCTATTGAACTCCGCCCGAACCGGGTAATTGAGGGATTCAGGTCAGGTGACCTACTTGGATATTCCACCTTCTTAGGTATTCAGCCCCTTTCCATTCCAAGTAGGCGAGAGTTTCTCCAATGCCCTTCGATTCCATGTGGTGGCACCAATGCTGTAGCAGTACAAAGTTTCCAAGAAGGTACGGGCGACGACATGTGAGGAGGATATTCTTCACGAGTTGCTCGATGTAACCGCCAGCGCTCACCTTCAGTCCGGGGTCACGAAGAAAATATTGGTCTTTCCATTCCAGGTACGTCCGGTCCATACCATCAACCCGCGCCTTGGCGACTGTGGTGAAGATGATGTCCTAGACCGTGGCGACGTTGTCGGAGCTGCTCGATGTTGGAGGTCATCCAGATCGAGAGTACTGGTCTCCAGGTAGCTATCCATGGGTGACTCCATACTAGAAGTTTCGCAGCTGTTTGGAGGAAACTTCGGGAAAGTAGCAATAGTGGTAATAAGTAGTAGTAGTTTAACAGACTTTGAGGATGGTAGGTAGGATGTATCGCGATGGGAGGGGGAGGGGGTGGACGGGTCGTACCACGGGAGAAATTCTGAGAGAAGGTCGTATTTTGCAAAATTTTCCCCCATCGACAGAGTGCCCTGTCTCTACATCGAGGTGACCATTTCCGTGGCGTTGCAGGCTCATTACGCGCTGTTCGCTTGAGCATAGATAGGCTTTTCTCCTCCTCGGCTCGCCCATCCTTGACACCCCATCCAGATAAGATCGGCGAAGGTGTTTTGTCTATATCTCCGCCCATTCGATTATTGCGAAAGTATGCATGCGGGCGTCAATTCCCGGCTCGACTCCCGCTTGAACCATTCAGTCTTCTACCCGCCGAGAGCGGTAAACTGCTACCAGACTTGTCTGATAAGATAAGAACGCTGAACTGTACCACCGACCTTAGCCCACAGTGTTTTTCCGCCGCTTTCAATATGCCCACTGCCGATTCCTGAGTGAACGTAGAATGGCTGCCGCATCTTACAAAGGATTGGTGAGGCGAAGATCTCATCCCCGGAGTCGAAGAACGATGGCGCCAGTCGGAAAGGTTTGTGTGTAGAAGGCTATCGATTGCCAATAAATTATCCTTCTCAAGTGGCTAAAGATATGGGAGTAGCGTCGGTATATCTGACCGTCTATATAGTTTCGAATGTTGTGCGGTCCCACAATGGACTGTTTTTATCAATACTACGTGCGCAACTTTGTGTTTGCAGTTGAATCCTGATACAGTGCTGCTGATATAGCGTCCAGACCAGCTCGGGTGGCCAGACTACTGCCCTTCCCACTCGTGTATGAGTGCAGCCGCTGCGTCATTTGTTAGTTTTTTAGTGGTGGTAACCTCTTGTATTTTCCTTATCAATGAGTCTCCGAAGAGCAGTGCTCATATAGGGAAGTGAATGCAAAAATAAAGAATCTGGAGGGTTAGAAACGGCGCCTCGCCCCTGTGTCCAGAGACGAAGCAAACCTCTCTGCTGCGTTGATGTATAATGCGACAGTTGGATTGTTCGTCTCGTTGTGTCTCATCACTTCCCAACCCTAGTGATCTGGGCGCAGTTATTGACTCCATTCGCTCTTTTGACGTCAAGAGTAGGGCGCTATTCAAGCACTCCTGCATTAGCGCTGCACCAGAAGGGTGCCCTGAAGTGTGCTCAACGGTTCCCCTATTGAAATTGTGTACGAAATTGACGAAGCTAAGTGAACACACTAGTGCAGCTGCCCTTTCCAAGACCAACGCTTTGTGTAATTCGAGAATTGTTTGTACTGCAAATGCAAAAAATCCATCAGTTTATCGAATGTGGCTCGGTGCCAGCTGCAAGGGTTTTTTTCTTGAGTTGCTCGAAAGAAAGCAGTGTCCGCGTACTTGAGAGCTGCACCAAAAGAAATGGATAATGCACAAAAGTTACCTTAGGAAAGGTAGCCCTTGGGAATGTTCAGGAGATTTCAACAGAACAAAGTTATTGGGTCATATTCGGTCGCTGGAGGGAGAGGTCGTATTTGACTTCTGAAAATTTTTTTGATAATTGGTTTTTTCACGTGCGCTATCCACAACGTTGAGAGACTTCCATTGGAGCAAGGGGTCTTAGTCACCCGTCGATCTGAGAGGGGGGGGGGGTCGCATTCTTGTTGGACATTCCCGTAAGCGAGAAATTTTTTTCCAGCTATTGACTTTTCGCAGTTTGTCTCCATTAAATGTACTGTAATATCCTCTTCTTTTCCCTCCCCTCCCTGCTTCCCAACCGGTCGACGGCAACTTTCTGGGGAAGGTGGAGGGGAAAACGGTATGTAACACGGGAACTCCGGTCGTACCAAAGGATGAGACTTATAGTTAGAGAGGGGCTCATATCTTGCAAAAATTCTCCCCAGCGGCAGGATGTGCCCCGATTGCGGTGCAGGATTAGTGTTATAAGTGTCTGGTATTTTATTACTGCCGTCATCTGTATTACACAATGCAGCTTCTTCGATACATAGGCGGGGCAGGACGTAGGAGGGGGAACAGGGTGACGATAATTGTAATTAGTGTTCCCATGAGTTGTGTTGCGGTAATTACAATGGTATGACGCGCTTAATGTGATGGACCGTCTCATCGGTTACGCTGCAAATAACAGCCTTTTTTAAGAGCATTTTTCAGGTACAAGAGGGGTTCAAAAGTTCCTGCAAAACCTTCAAAAGTTTTTGCAAAACCATTTCTTTCGAATCTATTCCAAAATTTCCGATCATCGCCGATTTCCTTGTCAGTGGGAGATTATGAAAATTTATTTTTTTCTATTTGTTACACCATGGCGATGGGAATTTCTTTTCACAGTGGATACTCATGCAGTCTTTTTACTTATATATGCACATAAAATGTTATGGATGAGGTTTCTGTCAATAGCATCCTGTTAGATTGCCATCGAATCCCCACTTTGCTTCGAAATAGCTTTTGAACGTGACTATCCGTAAAGATGTGTGCCGGTTCTCATGAATCCTATGCAGAGTTTTCATTTAGTGCTTGACGTAGAGTTTGTGATCGCTCGATAAATCCAACCACTGCATTGTGGAATATTTAAAGAAAGTCGTTTGTCACCTGATTTTAAAGATTTCGTTTGATATAAAACAATAATTTTATGCCAAGGGCTCGGCCAATACATTTCAGTGGGCGTACTATGGTTTAGAGTAGACTCGTAGTTCTCTTCAAGGCACGAATCTTCGAGGGTATGGTCGTATTGCAATTGCTCTGGGATGGAGAGGGTCTACTGGCTTGCTAAAGAACCTCCCCTCTACCACACTGCGAGTTTCTCTTGACACTGCGAGTTTCTCTTGAAAACTAGGAGGATTAGCGAAGAATCCTTGTGGAAATGATCACATTCGAATCGCTATGAGATAGGGTGGGATCGCTGGATTCCAGGAATGTCGTCCCGCTACCGTTCGAGTTTTTCTTGAGAAATTAGGGGATAAAGGCGAAAGGTGGATGAAGCTGTGCGGGCGCTGTGTGCTTCGGGAGGGACCACTCTCTAGCGAGGCTAAGCCACGTGATAGAGACAAGTGGCGAAATACATGTGATGCTGCTTCAACGAAAGGGTATAGACGAGCAGAGCACGATGTGGCCCCTTTGAAGGTAGCGCCCTTGGGCGTTGAGGATGAAAATGGGCGCACATTGGGCGTTAGCGGAGAATGGCCTCATTGGAAGATCAGTTCTTCCTCTCCGCTATAACGCGTTCTTTTTGCTTTATTGGATGAAGGATGTTGTTGTTTTTGTCAAGGAATCGAAGAACAGGAAGCCGCACTTATCTTGTGATTTTATGGTGGCGGTTAAACCACAGCGGTTACCGACTGGATCCCTTCAAACAAACGAACGTCAAACACCAGCAAGCAGGGTACAGCATATTCGTGTAAAACATATGGGGGGGGGGGCGCACTTGGCCGCTGAGAAGGGGGAATGGGTCGTATTTGGTCGTAGAAGAGGGGGCGTAGTTGCCTTTGAGAGAGTTTTGTCTCGCTGGGAAGCAGTTTCTCAAGGCTGTTGACCTTTCGCGGTTTTTCTCCCCCTCCACTCGACGGAAATTTTTGGGTGAAAAACTGGTTAGGAAACTGGGGACTTGTAGAAAAGTGGTGTTGGGGAGGGGGGGGGGTCGTACTGACACCACCATTTCACACATCACGACGCTGTACCCTGCCAGGACGAGCGCCGGCCCTACGGTCAGGCTTCTTCTTCACGAAAGCTCCGTAAGTGTAGTTAAAGGCTCGTATTCCTCGAGCTAGGCGAATCCACTGGAGTACTCAGGCTCGCAGCAGGGACAAAAGGAGACGTTGAAGAACCCGATAATCGCTCAAGGAATTTGTTCAGCAACGAGACGACGGGAACAGAATCACCTAGTTTCCCATGAAGTTTATTCTCCGAGAAGGATGAATCGATGAGTAGCACATGGGAAATCCATGAGAACCCGCATCAGGCGGAATCGGATCGGGCGCCTCCGTTGCCTGTTGATTCTTGAGGAGCCAGGCTCTTCTTTTTATTTTTGCTCAGCCTCACGTAGATTGTCGGAATTCAGCTCCCTTTTGGACGGTGGACACACCCAACTAGAGTGTGGACACACCCAACTTTTCTCTCTAATCTAATCAGACCAGCTTTCATTCGGGGTCAAACGTTCCATTCCTTCAAGGTCAGTCATTTGCTATCAGACTTGTCCGCGAGGGGAAAAACGGCATGAACATTGACTATTGGCTGCAATTTATGTTTCATGGAATTGTGGTTTGCAGGTTTAACGGGCT
>MU950469.1:0-10138 GCA_036418165.1 Cooperia oncophora
GCACGAATTCTCTTAGTTGTTATATATCCTTGTAGGGGTACGAATTCCTGTGTATGGTTGGGCCATGAAAAGCTCCGATAGTTTATTTGTAAAATATTTTTTTGAAGTATGACCGACTCATAAGACCATCATGCTATATAAATACATCGCACATGAAACAGTCAGCTGATAGGTGATCATGATTTTAGCACACTCTTAGAGCGTCCACTTAATTTGGCGCCGCGACCTTTTGCACCATATCCAATCGTAGAAACATGCGTTTAAGGGATGATCAGGGTTTCTCTCACAGAACTGAGATACATTCTTGAAGCCGGCGCTACTTGACGCAGTTTGGCGCCAGTTTGACGTTATGACATCTTTCATTCATTCATCAACATAGATATGAAGGTTAGCGGGGTCTCTGATTAGTGTCTCCAACGGTGACTTCACGCGACACGCCAACTTAGCGCTGACATTCTTCTTCGAAAAATTTAAGCTTACGAACTAGGATAAATGCATACATAATATTAGTGTTTCGCTCCATTGAAATCAGATGTGGATCTGTTCATACTCTGCGGCGGAGAATCGGCGGAAACGGCGTCCCGGAAAATCGATAGCTGACCATCGAACGGAGGCAGTTGCCAGTGCGCAGAGAGAGAACATTCAAAAGACGGAGAAACTCACTCACTAAGAGAGTGCAGGCGGTGTGTGCGCTCGCGACGTAAGTGTGAACACTATCTAAGCTAGCGGCGGCGTTAGTTCAGCAGCAGCATTTCTCTACGAAATTCGTGGTGAACCGCTTATTTCCAAAGGAATGGCCTCTCAAGGCAGGTTACAGTCATACTTCCTATAAAGTTCTTGTGTTTTCCCCTTCGAGTTTCTGAATTTTGTAGGTGGCAGTTTGTTTAGCGAGCCTGAATGATTTGGATCAGAGTTTTGAGCGACTCCACTTGGATAGCGATGAGGATTTGGAAAACGGGCGAAGTGGATGGTTCCAGTCGTGCCGATTGCTGTTTGTGAAGAAGAGGAGATTGGATGAAGATGAAAGTGAGAATGAAGAAGAACAAGAAGAAGGTAATACATGGAGCAGTACTATTCTACCCCACGACACGATCCCATTCACAGACAATTATGGCGTGAAAGATGACACCTACTTCACTTGGAGAGACCTGTCGATTTCTTGCGTTATTTTGTCAAGGAGCTTGTTGACTTGATTTTGGCTGAGGAATAGATATGGAACGGCTAAGAACGATGCATTTGAGCCGGTTAGCGAAGCAGAATTTTGGAAGTTTCTGGCCCTTTGTTTCCACATGGGAATCGAACGAAGAGCGCACTTGAAAGAATATTGGTCAACAAGGGCCGTTTACAGCAAGTCTCTATGTGCTCAGTACATTTCAAGAGCACGATTTGTTGAGATTTTGAACTCGCTGCACTTCGCGGATAACGAAACTGCGGATAAATCAACCAGACTACAAAATCGCTGGTGTTATTGAACACTTGAACAAGTCCTTCTCTGGTGCTTACAGCCCTGGTAGAGACGTGTGTATTGATGAGAGCATAGTTCCATTCAGAGGCCGTGTGTTGTTCCGACAGTATGTGAAAGGAAAGAGGCACAAGTATGGATCAAGCTTTTCAAGCTCTGCATGCAAGGAGGCTACACGTGTCGCTTCATAGTGTATGCCGGTAAGGACATCAACCGGCAAGGATCGATAGCTGGGGACATTGTGCTGAAGCTGATGGACGGATTACTCGACAGTGGAAGATGCATTTACACAGATAACTATTACACCTCAATTTCTCTGGCCGAAGAACTGCTCGTCCGGGATACTCACCTGATCGGTACCCTTGTTTTGAACTGCATCACTGTTCAAATGAGGTTTTGGTGGTTCAAGTGGTAGGTACATGTTTATTGATAACACATAGTGCATACAACATGACTACAATCATCAAAACTACAAGCATAAACATATGATAAGCTACTAGTAATGTTCGTGTCCAATGCAAAGTTAAGTTTGTGGTTGTCTTGTTTCCTTTCAGGCGATAGCGGGTCCGCAGTGTCTTGTGTCTCGTCTCTTGTGTAGGCACATCGTGTTCGTTCTCATTTCTGTGTGCTCGTAGTGTTCGGGTAGAAGTGTGGAGCTGCGAAAGCAGCGAAACTGCAAGGAGAAACTGTGAAGAGCTGAGCTGAGAAGAGGAGCTGACTGTGGAGAGGAACTGACTGAACTGAACTGACTGGCGCAATATCAGCCGCTATGTGTAGAGCCCTGAATTATTGGCGCGTATGAAAAATCACTGGCTTGAGGTGGCGTGCCAAGGCCTCCTTTGTTGGTTGTAGGCGGCGAGGCGCAACTTTGTCCTAGAAAGTGTGCATTTGCGACCCGTGCATCCTAGTCATCATGACCAAGGGTCATGACACTCCGCACGACCAGAGAAGTTTAGAAATTGCAAGTACATAAATGCCGTTTGCATCCTCCCCGCCGCCGAAGAATTGTATTTGTATAAGTGTATTTTTGTTGCGTTTTATGTGTTTTTTTTTTTGTAGTATGCTCGTCCATCCTCACAGTAAGTACAGTTAGGAATAACACAGTAATAAGTAATATATAAGTAGTACAGTACTATATCAGTATGGAGTAGTACAGGTAATAACATGACAGAACCTAAAACGAGAAGCAGAGGGAAAGAAGGAAAAATTGATTTGATGCTGCCATAGCAGGCTTGACGACGTTGCTAGCCGATGGCGTTGACTGTTGATTGCCGAAGTGCAGAACGCTGGTGGTGTTGTAGTGGTAGTGACATGGTAGATCACGGTCTGAACAGACGTGAAGAGCCGAGAATTCGTAGTGGTAGACGAAGAAGTCGTGTTGTGAAGGAAAGGAGCTGCTTTAAGACCACGATTATGAAGAGAATGAGTTGGAGGGGAGGGAAAATTGATGCGATTGTGACCATGTGCGAGGATCCTCTCGAGGTTTTTGATGTCTGTGAGCAAAGGAGTCGATAGCTGACCATCAACGCGCTAGTAAGAAGAAGAAGGATTGTCACTGAGTAGATAAGAAATTGTTTGCAAGTGTGAATGAAATGGGAAAAATCTGGTAAAGCTAGGTCGAAGTTGATAGATGAATTGTCAGTAACTGTGTATGGTCATAAGCGAATATAGTTCCACAAGGGTTGTATGCCGTTGATGTAGTTGAGAGTGCCTTGTAAGTCAAATATTGTAATGTGTGTACCGCACTGTGCTCTGCAAGTTTCATGTACTTGGGCTTTGTTAAAAATAGACGCACAACACATATCATAATAGACACTCGCCAGCTCAATGTCGCAAATTCTTTCTCCCACAATTGACGATTGTGCAATGACTGGGAAATGTCAGTATTTAATAGAGATTGTGGCTAAGGAACTTTGACCAGTTGTAAGCATCCCAGAAAATGTTTGGAAGCCACATAAGGGCACTGAAGAATCTTGACTTTCTGCGTTGGATATCGGATAGTGCGTTTAGTTAAGCATGAGGTGAAGCGATATAGCGGATTGTCCTTATGGGTATATGCTTGTTGAGGTCATTCAGGGATACCAGAACCGTTTGGTAATACGGAGAGAAGGGCTAATGAAGAGGTGAGTGGAATACGTTATTGTTGGTGCAATAGCAGGTGACGAAATCTTCAGCAGGATTGCATTTACAGGTATCTTTGATAATGCAATCATTAGTGCCGTTATGTGGTTTATTTGGGTTAGTGTTGCATGCGTAGCTGAATTCGGTTTCTGTGTGCACATACGCTGTTGTCTGGTTATTGCTGATAAATCGTTGATGAAGGATGGAGAGTGGTGTAGAAAGAAATGCTTGTAATTTCAAATGTTGTGTTTGTTTGCAATTGCGTTTGTTTAGGTAATAGGTGTCCCACCCTCGTTTGTTCTTCACAGTGTGCATCATTGTGTTAAAGGTAGTATCGTCACTGTTGCTGGAAGCTTGAACAAGTGCTTCATACAGTGAGCTTAGCTTATCGGATTGTTGCTCTATTCTACGTTTAAGATTTGTAAGCGTTATTCTTTGTGTGGTTATGAAAATTTTAAGATCGGAGCTCTCAGTTGGGAAGACCCAAGTGGGACTGTATTCATTAGCTTCATCCAATAGCGCTTCGAGAGTGTGTACCTGTCTCGTTAGTTGTTGTTTAGCGGTGGTGATTTTGGGAGCAGATGGTGTTGTCGAAGTGGTCATGGACGGATGAGTGCGGTAGGAGCGACTGAATGCGTTTATATACTCTGTGAGGTGCCCGGAAGGGGCGGTGCCTAGGTTTGTGATCGTGGATCCTACTGTTTTTATCACATCTGCGTTTGTGTTATGTTTATCTGGCGAACGTATGTCGATGGTATATAAATGAACTGTGCACTAATCGTTCTTTGGACGGGGGCGGCGCTACGCTCGTTTTCTCATGTGTGAATTAATCGGTGTTCGCGTCGCACAGTGAGTCTATATGAGGAGGGTGCTGGACGAGAAGTGTATTTGCGCACAACTGGGCGACATTAGGAACGGTGCAGTAACCAAAACAAGTAGTGCAACCAAAACAGTTTGAGTGCATATAATGTGGTTTGTCAAATTTTACGTTTTTGTCGTATTAGTGTGGACGTTTGTTTTATTGTGTATTTGCGTACTTCTTGCTGTCGTGCGAGTGATCGATTGCTGCTTTTGATGGCGCTTATTTATCGTTCCAATGTTCGTAATCGTGTCATAATGTACGTGTCTTGAGTTGCGCGGTCTATATAAGACAAGTAGCAGCTGTGTATTTTTCTGTATGTATTGTGTAAAAGTTCTCTGATCAACGTGTCTTGCGGATCGATAGCTGCTTTATTGTTGGACAGACAGCCTTTTGTTTAGTATCATTGGTCTTATTATGGTCTTGTTTCCATTAGTCTTTCGTAGTTCGAGGGTGTGTTTGCAATCGAGAGTTCACATGGAAGAGGCGTGCTTGCACTATATTGCACTGTGTTCCGTGAATATTCTTCTTGTGCAGAACGTGTTGAGACGATGGCTACGTATGAGTCATCAATAGTTGCTATGTACTGGTGGACCAGTGCAACGTCAATCGGCAGCGAAGCTATCGTTTTGTTCATCGGGTGACGCGGAGAAACAGCTGCGAATCAGCTGGTCGTTGCATTGCGCCGCGTCGATGCCGATGTAGAGTTTTTGAAGGGGTAAAATGTTTTATTACCGCATTAATATTCATAAGCTAAACGGTAATAGGTAGCGTGTCACTACTGAGTGTGTCGTAGTTGAAATTTCTTTCAGTATCCTATGTGTACTCGTTCACTAGAATTGGCCATATGTTAAGAATTTCTATGATGAAGTTTGTGAAGTGTAATTCTGTGTGAGTTGAGAGTCGAAGCGCTCGCGAGCGTGTCTTTTGGTGGGTCGTGTAGTGTATTATGTAGTGCGTTATTTAGTGTGTTTTGAAAATTTTTCCAGTATTCGTGTGTAATCACCAAATAGATCTGTCTGTATGTGGAGTAGGTGGCTATCGTGTGCATTGCCCTCGAGGACTATAGTTTCAAGTGGTTTGCACGCATTGATTGAGGAGTTCTCATATTACTCGTAAGGTCGGTAGGCTGGAATCTCGTAATGCAAAAGTGTACATGATCATGCTAGAGTACTAACAGCAACTCTGTGTAAATGACGGAATGAGTCTGAAATTTTTTTTGGTTTTAGTTTTATTGATAGTTGTAAGGTGAAGCTTTGGGTAAATTGTGACCCGGGTTAATTCTGCATTCTCTGAGGCAGACATACAAGTCTCCATTTTGGGACGGCAGACATACAAGTCTCCATTTAGGACGGCAGACATACAAGTCTCCATTTAGGACGGCAGACATACAAGTCTCCATTTAGGACGGCAGACATACAAGTCTCCATTTAGGACGGCAGACATACAAGTCTCATTTTAGGACGGCAGACATACAAGTCTCCATTTAGGACGGCAGACATACAAGTCTCCATTTAGGACGGCAGACATACAAGTCTCCATTTAGGACGGCAGACATACAAGTCTCCATTTAGGACGGCAGACATACAAGTCTCCATTTAGGACGGCAGACATACAAGTCTCCATTTAGGACGGCAGACATACAAGTCTCCATTTAAGGAAAAAAAAAAAAATAGGACGGCAGACATACAAGTCTCCATTTAGGACGGCAGACATACAAGTCTCCATTTAGGACGGCAGACATACAAGTCTCCATTTAGGACGGCAGACATACAAGTCTCCATTTAGGACGGCAGACATACAAGTCTCCATTTAGGACGGCAGACATACAAGTCTCCATTTAGGACGGCAGACATACAAGTCTCCATTTAGGACGGCAGACATACAAGTCTCCATTTAGGACGGCAGACATACAAGTCTCCATTTAGGACGGCAGACATACAAGTCTCCATTTAGGACGGCAGACATACAAGTCTCCATTTAGGACGGCAGACATACAAGTCTCCATTTAGGACGGCAGACATACAAGTCTCCATTTAGGACGGCAGACATACAAGTCTCCATTTAGGACGGCAGACATACAAGTCTCCATTTAGGACGGCAGACATACAAGTCTCCATTTAGGACGGCAGACATACAAGTCTCCATTTAGGACGGCAGACATACAAGTCTCCATTTAGGACGGCAGACATACAAGTCTCCATTTAGGACGGCAGACATACAAGTCTCCATTTAGGACGGCAGACATACAAGTCTCCATTTTAGGACGGCAGACATACAAGTCTCCACTTTAGGACGGCAGACATACAAGTCTCCACTTTAGGACGGCAGACATACAAGTCTCCATTTTTCTGGCACGGGCCCGGCGTTTTTTTTTTTTTTTTTTTTTGTTTTCTTGGTTTTTTTTTGTTAGGGATCCCTTTGTTGAATGTTTTGACCTGTAAGAATGTTCAAGCAAAAAGAAAAGGAAAAAAAATGTAGTAGGCAAGTCGTTTCATATTGATGAATGCTTTTGCTGGCGATCGTGCTTCAATTCTACGGTTGAGCGTGTCGACGTTGGACTGAGATCGGGTTAGTGTTGAGCGTGTCGGCGTCAGACTGAGATCAGTGAATGAAGCACGAATGAAGTGTAGCGATCTGTGTGAAGTGTTATGCAAAGGGGGAGGGATTCGTGTCGCCTGGTAAAGTTTTCCTAGTGTCTTTGAATAGAAGTGCTACAGAGGTTGTTCATCATAACGGGGAAAGACTGTCTCCCGCGTGTCTTCCAAAATATGTGAGTGCCCGTGAGTGTTTAACCGAGATAATTTGTGTAGTTGAGACTCCTAAAGAAAGAGGGATGTGTGCGTATCTGTGTTACGTGATTCGAGTTCTGAATGTGGCCGATGCACCATGTTGTGGTGTATCGGTAGATGTAGTGTGTGTGTGGGCGGTCCGTAGTTGTTAAATCGGCCGATGCACCATGTTTTGAACTGCATCACTGTTCAAATGAGGTTTTGGTGGTTCAAGTGGTAGGTACATGTTTATTGATAACACATAGTGCATACAACATGACTACAATCATCAAAACTACAAGCATAAACATATGAGGTTAAGCTACTAGTATGTTCGTGTCAAGTGCAAGTTAAGTTGTGTTGTCTTGTGTTCCTCTTCAGGCGATAGCGGGTCCGCAGTGTCTTGTGTCTCGTCTCTTGTGTAGGCACATCGTATTCGTTCTCATTTCTGTGTGCTCGTAGTGTTCGGGTAGAAGTGTGGAGCTGCGAAAGCAGCGAAACTGCAAGGAGAAACTGTGAAGAGCTGAGCTGAGAAGAGGAGCTGACTGTGGAGAGGAACTGACTGAACTGAACTGACTGGCGGCACTCAGCGCGCTACCTTTATAGCCCTGATTATGGCGTATAAATACTGGTGAGGTGGCGGTGCAAGGCTCCTATGTTGGTTGAGGGGTCGCTTGCGCGAACGAATTTCTCTAGAAATGTGCATTTGCGACCGTGCATCCTAGTCATCATACCAATGGGTCATGCACCTCCGCAAGAACAGGAAAGGTGTACTGATGGAGGTGCTCTACAAAAAATTAAGAAGAGGCGAACAATTTGCTCGACAAAATGGAACAGGCATCACCGTGTTAAAGTGGAAGGACAAAATCACGTTCTGATGCTCTCGACCAAACATGACGGCACCCAAACTATCAACAACAAGCCGCATGTCGTAGAGGACTACAATCAGGTGAAGGCTTATGTCCGATATGGCCGCATACACTCCTTTTGTCCGCATGGCTACCAAATGGTATCTCAGACTGGCGTTTCATCTGATCACTCAAACGACTCTAGTAAACGCGTGGAAACTTTTCAATATCATCAAGACTAAAATGCCTTTGCATGAATTCAAATGCCAGCTAGTTGAATATCTACTACAAAAAACCATTCGGCCACGCACCCCTGTTCGAAAACATGAGCTTGTACATTTACCAGGACCAAAACGACAGGCTAGAAGAAGGTGCACAATCTGCTACCAGAAGATGACAAGCCAATATTACTCCAAGTATGCGGCGGCTCGGTGCAAACGAACAGATACACATTGCAGCGCATGTGGCAGATTCTTCTGCTTAGAGTGCTTCCAGGAGAAACACCGATCGTGTACAGGAGCTTGAACCGAAAGTACCGCAGTACTGTAAAGTCGTTTAGAGAGAAATTGTGGGAGATAGGTTCTTGTTAGGAGCTTTTCAGGTATAAGAAAAGGACCATTTCTCTCGTCTAAACGTTTTTCCATGCAGCGAATTGTTGAAGTTGAAGCTGAAGTTTTGTTATTGTAGAACGTGTTCACCAATAAATTCTTTCACATTTCACATATCAATGAGAAAAACGAAATGACTAACTAATGCGATATTCTTCAAGAGAGCCGTCGCAAACTGGCGCGTAGCGGAGCCAAATGGCGTCGGTGCCCAAAATGCATGTCATACTCAGGATCGCCACCCATCAATACCCCAAATGCAATTTCATTAATTTCGTTGGGAACGATCGTTGCGCCAAATAGGCGCCCAGTGGCGCCAAATGGCGCCAGCGCCAAAAGTGAATGTCATATTCGTGTTCGCGATCCCTGAATACCCCTAAATGCAAAGTCCCATCAATTTATTATTTGTTTACGTAATTCGTCAAAAGTGATCGTGGCGTAGGCGCCAGTGGCGCCAAATGGCGCCAGCGCCAAAAATGAATGTCATATTCGTAATTGGCATGTGAAAGAACCCCCAAATGCAAATTTTCCGTGTGAAGTAACCAAGGAGAAAGAATCGCGTCTAAAACCTGTGTGGCCACATGACACACCATGTGTGCCACGGCCACATGACACACCATGTGTGTCACGCCAGCCTCGCATCGAAAAAGTCTGCGGTCACACGTGAATGCCACGCGAAATAGGCGTCAGTCCGGAATGTGTTAAAGACGACGAATTGAAGGCACTGAGTGACTGAGTACCAGCAATCTCGTCGTCTCGAAGTCTGTTCGTCTCATCTTCTGCGGAACAAAACAATCCTTTTCTGCAACGCATTGTGACGTGTGACCTCCTGAACATTTTCCAAAGCCGGAGTTGCACCAAAAAAAGGTCATGGTGACTGTTTGGTGGTCTACAGCCGGTTTGATCCACCACAGCTTCCTGGCTCCAGGAGAAACCATCACAGCGGAGAAGTACTGTGAGGAAATCGAAAAAATGCACCAAAAATTGCATCGGATTCAGCCGGCATTAATCAACAGAAAGGGCGCGATCCTACTCCATGACAACGCCGACCGCATGTTTCATTGATGACAACAAAAAAACTGATTGGAGTTGAGCTGTGGAACTCTCCTCCTCCATACTCATCAGACCTTTCCCCTACGGATTATCACTTTCAAGCATCTCGAAAGTAATATCTTCTTGTGAGAATTGAGGACTCTTCAATATACTTTATTGGTTAGCTTTCGCTGTACTAACAGCTTCTTCAGACCTTAAACGTTAAATCAAGCATATCTCATACAATACACTTAACAAGCGTTAAGCTAAACAGTCAACTAACCAGGACGACCATACACTTATCAAGAAGTGCGTTATCAACTGTAATACAACGTATAGGGCACACTATGAACAACACAGTAACAGCAATTATATCGTATCCAAACCAGAGACTTGAAGGGAGTTGACACGATGATTTGGTGCTCGGCCTAAAATGCTAG
>MU950474.1:0-15133 GCA_036418165.1 Cooperia oncophora
CAAATGAAACATGAGATGTTGCTTATAACAATACCCGAGGTAAAAATAACCGGAAAACCTAAAAAAAGCACTTAGTTAGAACAGCCGCTCCACTGGAAAATCAATTGTGCTTCAAGCGTTCTGAAAAACCCCCAAGGTTAGTGTTCGATAGTTCCCTTGTGTGCCAATAGGTTTTTAAGGTGGAACTCTTTATTCTACCTGTCTATTCCACAGGATCGCTTTCTAAGAGGCTGAGATTGCGATTGTTCGAAGAGGGAAAACATCAAAGGCAAGTAGCACGATAAATCGCAAGGCCTACAGGGTCAATACGCCAACCACGAAAGAATATCAATATATAATGACCCCAGCAGGAGCTGCGCGGCGCCTCTGGCGCCGTTATAGGGCCTAACCAAGGTGCAGTATGTCTACCCGCATGCCTACCGCAACCGTCCGCCCAGAATGGTCGCACAGTCATATCGAAGCTGTCGCTTCAACTATGAAGCACAACTGCTATGAAGCGTTGCTACGTGGGTGAGTACTCAAGTGCAGCCGTATCTATCAGAGCGGTTGTTGGCACGATGCCAACGGTAAACTCGTCCAAAAATGCTCGTCCAAAGCCGTACAGGAGAACGGTTTTTCGCAGTTTTCTAACCGGTTACCTTCATTTTTTGGTTATTTTACCATCATGTAGCACCTCTGCTACAACTTTCGAGCCAGTACCAAATTATTATGCCTTATGACATCAAGGAGGATAGGTTGAAGGCATGTCCCGCTTTCGAAGTGATGACTTGTGCTGCTGGAGCAGGAAGGTTTTCGAGAAAGGTGCCCTTATGGGCCCCACCAAGCTGCAACATACCGACCCGAACGCCCACCCGCCGCCCGCCCACAAATGGACGACCGTACCTGATGCTCGTATTGCTTCATTTGCGAAGTAAAATATGAAGCGAAGGGATTGATATGAAGCGGCTGCGGTGCTGCACGGATATGGAGTACATACATGCAGCCGTATCTACCGTAGCGGTTATTGGCACGATGCCAACGGGAAACTCGTCCAAAATCGCTTTCTGAGTCGTGTAGAACAAAGGCTTTTTTGCAGGTTTTTGACCGCTTCATTCCCTTTTTTAGACATTTTCCCACTACATAGCACTCCCGCTATCATTTCAGACCGAGTGCCAAATTATCGTGAGAACAGGCGCCGATGTCCTGGTCCTAAAATGACAGTCATGACGACAAATGGAAAAAGACAATGAGAAATATCACATTTTGGCGTTAGCATCGGCGACGACCGTTGGTTAGCTCAAAGAGGCATTCCGACATCGCACATGATGAATAGTGGATTCAAATGGGAATTCATGGAAGCTGTCTGACGCAATAAAGAGAAAAAGCGCAATTTCTTTGACGTGGTAATTTTTCAATTTCCATAGATACGCAAACGAACAATACGATATGCCACAAAATTGCAGCAGTTATTTTCTGAAAGGCCACGTAGCATGGTCCTGTTGAATTATTGCGAGCAGTACGTTTCCTGTTACACTGGAGTAGCCTGATCACTAGAACAGGGCACATCACTAGGTTGGGGATTTTTTCGGGTGGCGATGCCGCCCTCACCTCTTTAATGGGTCGGTATGAGTCCCATACAACGAGCGAATATGACCCCCGCCCCCTTTCACAAACTTTCCCCGCAACAAGAACGACCAACTATCAAAAAAAATTGTTCTCAACCCAAACACGACCCTCTTTTCCCAGCGACCAAATACGCCCTCCCCCCTCACTGTTGGGAATCCTGCAACCAACGATGCCGCCCGGTAGAAATTCGCGGTGGCTCTAACACGCACCAAAGTGTCCCCCTTCTTTCCAATTGGAACGTTGATGGTTAGATGTAGAGAATGGGAAACTCCGTGCAGCGTTCACCGAAATCGGCTTTTTGGTTGGGCAAATGTACAGAATAGCCCAAAATGACTGCCTCTTCAAAAGGTTCAAACTCTCGTGCCACATATAACAATATGTGGAATCAGCATGGCGGGCGGAAACGAGGGTCACAACTAGACGGACTGGAACTGCACCTATAGAGAGTCAACCATGTTACCGCCGTGCCGAAAAGTCTCAATTCCATAGTAGACGTGGTTGGCACTCACAAAGTCTCGTTGTCGGTCAAGGAAGACACTCAGATGCTGAGACAATTGATGATTCTTGCACTGATAGGTAAACGGTAAAGGCATGTTGGCACGATGACCTCGTTTACGTGCAAGACCAATACGACCGCAGGACAACATTCGGAGCCCACTGAGCAGAGCATTGCGTACGTCTTTCCAAGGACGTACCTTATAAGGCTCTATGCTGAGCTGCAACATCAACGATTCGGACGCCATCAGCGCGGCTGGTGGCGGCCGCCAAATGGTCCGAGCGATTCTGATGCTCGCAGCATCATTTGAAAAGTATAATATGAAGCCTATAGTTGACGAGAACGGAGCTGCGGTGGCTGGCCTGGAATACAGGGGGGGGGGCAAAAAAATCACTTCGACCGAGTCACATATCAGCAAAGTCTGGCAGCCTAGACAGAAGACGTCTATACGGGTACCAGGACAGAAGATACCGCAAGATGTTTCTTTCGCAATAAGGCAGGAGGCTGGCTCATTCCCCAGTCACGCTTTCATTACAACCAAATATCGAAGTCATCTCGCTAGTCGAGCCTGACTGGATAAGACGCTTTGGAATTTATGTTACGCCTCCCATTTCTAGTAATGAAGATCACGCCTATGGGATAGACTACCTGGAGATCCATCTTACATCACGATATGGATGACCTCCTCAATCGAGCAGCTCCGACAACATCGCCACAGTCTAGGACATCATCTTCACCACAGTCACCAAGGCGGGGGTTGATGGTATGCACCCGATGCACCTGGAATGTAAAGACCGATATATTGTTCGGGAAGCCCCGGACTGAAGTGAACGCTGCGTCACGTCGAGCAACTCGAGAAAGATATCCTGCAGCTACATCGTCGTCCACCCGTACCTTTCTTGGAAACTTTGTAACTGTAACAGCATTGAGAGTAACCACCATATGGAATCGAGGCGTTGAAGAAACTCTCGGCCCTCTTAAAATGGGAAGAACGCTGAGTGCCTGAAATAGAGATGAAATATCCTGAGCAGGTCACCTGAACCCTAACCCCCACACATTACCCGGTTAGGGCGGTGCTCAGCCAGGATGCGTCTACGGTGGCGGAGAAATCAAACTACTCTAAGCTAAACGTCACGTGCCACTCCACGGTGGCAGAATCTCTCGATGGCGCTCCTCCAGAAGGCTGTGGCGGAGTATCGTGATAGTATTTAATATGCTCTTTAATATGGTGGTAGAAATGTCCGATAAGAATTTAATAAAGTGTATCTTATAAGCGCCTCGAAAGTCGAGGAGGAAAAAGCGACTTTTTTTGGCTCCCCCTGTATATGAGTGAGTACATGTAGTTTTATGTACTGTGGGGGTTATTCCCAGGATGCCAACGGACAACTCGCCAGAAGTTAATTTTTGAGTCCTGTGGAAAGAAGGTTTTCGAGCGCACCAGCTTCTCAAGCCGTTTCACCGCTTTTTTGCCACTTTTCCTCACTATCGCTAAGCACACTTGCTACCATTTTGGACCGACTACAACAGTCGTGGCTTATGCCTGTCGGAGTGGGAGTTGTATTGACGTGCCCATTTTCCGCGACACCAAGCTTATGGCTAGTTTGTTGCAGTCTAGGAGCGCTATAACTAAACAAGCATATAAACATGTTAGCAAGAAATCCGCACTAGGTAAACAAAATATATAAACAAAATCGGAAAACAAGCAATATGACTCCGTCCATATTACATAGGCCTTCTCTCAAGACCAATCGCCAATGGCTCGTTCTTGGGCGCGATATAGCATGAGGGAGCATCAAAATATAGTCTTGAACTTCTAGTGCCATTTATAAAATTTCTGTCCTATACAGCTGCTGAATAACTCATTGAGGAATGTCTATGCACAGGCAATTTAGCGGCCATTGGCGTCATTCCTTTCCGGCGATGGTGGAATGGGTTTTCGAGAACGGCTACCCGACTGAAAAACGTTGACTTCGGTAAAAGTTAATAAAGGAATTTTTTAAGCGCAGGGAGATATAACGGAAATAACATTCAGTGATGAGCGACTTCTTGAGGATCCCGATGGAAAGATTTTAGAAACAAAGTGAAAACACAACAGTTTGTCAAGCGTTTCTGTGTAAAAAGGAAAGCTGAGTATCTCATATAAGAACTGAGTTAGAAGTACATAGTTAAGCATGGATAGACGTTTCTGTGTAAACGCTATAACCTTCGAGAAACGCTAACTGCATATAATTCTTCATAGCGAAGAATCTGAGGCCGATTGTACCCGAGTGTGACCGCGGAGCGGGCCACCAAGAACTAAAATCTTGTTTATAACACTAAAAAAAGCAATATCCGGATCCTCAGCGTTCCGTTAGTTGATCCAATTATAGAGAAGCCTAAATAAAGCCCCTCCTTCGGTTCGAATGAGGACAGGCTGGAGCATTTTGCCATTTTCGCTTTTCCCTTCGTCGTCGTTCATGGCTGCCGTGATAGTTGACAGTGTCCTTCAAAAGCTGACAAGTGGTCGCTACGAACTTTAGCTGGCACCACCCCATGTCTTGAGATTCCACAAATCTCTACTTAATGGCTCTTCGATGGGAAGTAGTAAAAGTGCAAAATGCTCCTTCCCAATCCGAACTGTGCCAAAATGACTCCTGTAGCAAACGGCTCTCCACTGGAGCTCGAGGATACGCATCCTTACATAAGCTATTTCGTGCAGTGCTGCAGAATAGTTTGCACAAGCATTTTCCACCCATCCGAGATCGGGAGCCCTCACAGAAGTTATGCTATGAGCCAAATAATCGTTTACATGTTCCTCTGGAGTCGGAAATGTGGCGCGTTCAAAAATGTTTCTACAATTTTCCCTCACCTCAATGTAGGCAGGGTATGCTCTACCGCTGGGGAAAAAATTGCAAAATAGGAATCCCTTCAAGAGTTCCACCTCTTGTAAGACGCTTCCCCCATACTACCTATGTACTTTGTTCCCGAATTTTTCCAACTTCCTACCTTCTTGTCCGAGTTTTTTTTTCCGAAAAGTTCTGCAGTTTTCAGTAAAGACTAACAACGAAGGATGGGGATTTTGGTCGCGTCCGTGTGACCTCGTCTCCCTAAAGGTGTCTTGATACGAACCCCCTCTCATCGAGCTGTCGACAGGGGGGTGGGGTACATAGCACATCATGCAAAACAAGGAAGACAGGAGAAACCGCGAAAACACCACAACCGAAAAAAATTTTTCCCTACACCGCAAAGGCAAACGTTCCCCTCCCAGCGACCAAATACGACTCCTCCTGTTAGAGAAGCCCAACGACGATGTGCCCTGGTTGGGAGAAGGTGGCGCTAAATAGCGTGCATGAAACGCGGAGATGTGGGAGTAGTCAACAACTGAAAAACTTTTCCTCGAAGGCGCATACGGCACAGTGACCGAATACGATCCCCTTCGCTGGAGATCCCCAACGTACGACGCCCCTGAATTGCTCTGGCTGCACCCTGTCAACGGGAAGTGCATTTTTTAGACTCACTGGACTTTGGACTTCCAACTCGAGTGCAGCGAAGAGCTGCTTTGAACTCTGAGAAAAAGACACCCTGGATTTCGCCATTTCAGAGACATGACGGGAAACCATGAAAGCAAGGGGCAGCAATCCACTGATGAGAAGTGCGATAGAGAAAGAAAAAAAAAGCAGAAGTATAAGAAGGATGGCGAATGACGTAGGTTATTACGGTAGCTAGTGATATGAACAGCGTAAAAGATGGCCTGCAGTAATTGAACAACTTTCCCTAGTTGACGCTCATTTGCTTCAGAAGCGAGGGAGTGCAGATATCCTTGGCCTTTTTGTGTGGTGGACACTGGGCTATTGGGCCCAACAATCTGAACATTCTCCTATCGTCCAACACCACCATATGAACTCAGCCGGTGCTGAGAACTACCGAAAGTCGAAAAAGCAAGGGCGAAAGACCATACCGCCCCAAACTGCGGATGGAATAACCATCTATACGCTCCACATCAGAGACAACGCTGGGTATGAAGATTGGGTTCTAAGTCTATGCTAGTCACGGTCTTTGCGACTGCACTGCTCGGCTTGGAAGGGGCAATTCGCGCGTCTACTGGTTCTTCCATCAGTTCATGCTAACTAAGAGGTCTTTTTTGGGCAGGCCTGTGAACTCCTGGGAAGTTGCAAAAGCGAGTGAGCTATTTTGGTTACAGGGACTGGTCCTCACAATGTGCCTCAAAAAAGTTTAGTCGAGGGCTATCTGATGCCTCCACAGAGCCGCAAACCAAACGCCAGCGTAACCTTCATCTTGATGATTCTTCGGTGTTAGGTCTTTACGAGAGGTTCGCGAAGGGTTCGAGCACGTGCCGAAATCTGCCGATGCAAAGTGAGCCTTCTGTCATCATGGGAATCGGTTACCCGAGACTTTGTTGGACTGGGGGGGCAATTATAAGTCGGCGAATTTGGTACGAGTCCGTGGCCCCCTGCCTCCCCGTTTTTTTGAGGGGTTGGTACGCCTCCCATAGTTTCCGTACATCATTGAGCTGTCTCAAAGCACCGCTTTTGTCCTCACTGCAGCTCGTTTTAAATAGCAGTCTCCTCATTGAGCCGCTTTAAATCAGCACGTGTAAAACGGCAAACCCGAAGTAAAAAAATATCGACCTCTCTTCTAATCCATTTAGATTTTCCCCGACTTTTTGCCCTTTTCCGGAAAATCCAGAAACCCATTTTACCCAAACATTTCGCTGTTGACCAGGGAGCCCGGGGGGGGGCTCATATGGGAATTATCGAAACAGAAAGCTTGTAAAGCCCAACAATTTTTCAACAGGAGGCCCGAGCCAAATAATACGACCGCCCTCCCACAGGGCGAATGAAAATCAACAACTCAATTAAAATTTCTTGGCAAGCACAATACGACCCAGAAAAAAGTTTCTCTCGGCGACCAAATACGCCCCCCCCCCCCTTTGGGAGAATCCCAAAGAACGATACGCCCCCTCTGTTAAACTAGTGAAACACATGACTTGCCAAATGCAGTATTTGTCCCCCCTCCCCTCTCCCTTCCTATTGGGTTCTGTGCCAACGTTCAAAGTTCTCTGGGGTTTGAAAGGAGGAACATGTGACATATTCTGAGCAGTTTATCGAACATTGAGGATTCCGTGCTTTAGCAGCCCTTTGTGGCCAGCTGTTGGAGAAACAGATCTTGAAAATATGTCTCCCATGGGTTCCATCATGTTTTGACCATTCGCTGCTTGAACGTTTCGGGTCTCGAAAGGCGGGCGAACTTGAAGGGAGAGGAATATTCTAACACTGGAGAACATTGCTCTCAGTTAGTATATGAATCGGGTCAAGAACGGTGTGCAGAAGTACGTCGTGCTCATCAAGCAGCCCATCAGCGAACAACAGCCTCTGCCCTTTCGAAGCCATGAAAGTGTTAGTCGGTGACATTTTTCTCGTTTCCAATAGCGGAGCAGAGGTGGTAGACCGCCAGTTACCATTTGTGTGCCCCGTGGGACCAAATCTCATCAGTTTAGTCAACCTACTGTCTTGCAGACCCCTTTGCTTAATTTGGGTACATGTGGGCGGGTAAAAAACTCCTAACTTGGTCGGCCATTAGCAGCAGCTATGGGCTTTTCCTTTTGGATACCCGAACGCATGGCTGAGTTATTACCGGTTAGTGGCACATTTCTTATGAACCTGCGAAAACTGGTATCTAATGACCTTTGCGAGTGCTATAGCCCGCTTATAACGTCACTGAGTGAACTCACTATTACTGCTGCAGCCTATATGGCTTACGCTTCCCTTCTACGCCCAGGTTAAAAATTCTATCAATTTTAGCTCCAGAGGACGTCGTGCCCTGCAAATCTCCAAGGAGGGATCGTAATTGGCCGCTGGATCAGGGGTCGTAATCAACCTGCGGAACTCTTCTTTCTGTTGATTTTTGTCGTCTCATGCCACATGTTCTTGTTCCTGCCAATGTTGCGCGTTTCAGGAAGGGGCTGGATTTGGCGCTGCACCAGCCTGCTCTCCACCAACTGCTGATGCTGGTAAGCGACAGTAGGTGGAAACGGATGGAACGACCTCTGACTCCGCTCCGGGAAGTGACGTATACCATGGGTCACATAGGAGTACTGAACGTCAGAAACAGCCACACTACCATGATGCCTCAACATCACAGGAACTGTAGTCGTCAGTCGGCTCGCCGTGAAAGACTGTTTTCGGTAATAATCTGAGTGCTAAGTCCCCCGCCACGTCCGCTCTCACCCTTTGAAAGCAATTTTGGAGAACGTTTGGTATGACGATCGATACGGTAGTGGAAGTGAGGCCTACGGGAGAAGAGTTGTAGGTAAGGGGTCGTACTCAGCAAAAATTCTCTAATGGATATGCCTGACTGGGCTGTCTGAGCCCTCTGTCTGTCTGTCTTACTTGCAAACAGCGAAGGGACGCTAGCTTATGGTTAAGCAATGCCTGGTTGGATCAATCAAAAGGCGGCTCGATTCCCATGGTACCGTGCATTTTCCGATAGGCCATATAAGATCACCGAGTCCACTATATGTTACATGATGAAGACATTCGTAGGACCGACAGCGAACGCCCATTGGTCATAATAGATGTTGTTGCGGAATACGCTTCTAATGTGACAGGGCAATGTCTGCGAATTTTTCCCTGGAGGGCTAAGTTAACGACGTGCTTATGTTGCTACAGACATTTGAACATAATATGTGAGCTTCCGGTTAATTTTTCGAGGTTCATGAAAACAGGCTACTCCGTCCCACTACCGAGATCCGCTCATATTTCGCTCTTTTCAGTCGCACGCCTATCACAGTGCACTACGCTGCCTGTCATAGGTTATAGTCCAAAGCTTCCACGAGGTAGCGTCGCGCGCAAATTGGCAAAGTATTTCCTGACTTGTCGACTTGATACGCTGCAGAATCACGAATCATTTGGGTCCTAGTGCGAATGCCGCGTATAGTGTAGTTCGCTGCGGACGGTTGGGCGTGTGGCGGGATGAGTTTGGCGCGGTGCCAAACCGTTCTCCACCAGTTGTTAAAGCGAGCAAGTGATATGACTGTATCATATCGTTCGTATTACTCGTTTTCTACCACTTTTTGTCGCATGCGCGCTTCAACAAGAAGGCAGAGAACGGCTTTGACGGCGTGACACACTCAACTAGTGTATACGTGGTCATGCTTACATACTTCTCTAGCCGCCCTTGCCGCGACTTGAACGGGCTGACTTCTAGACTACTTGGCATGGCGTATCGTTGCACCGCGTGAAAGTCCCGCTGAATACGATCCTCAGGTTTTCCCCCTTTCCACTTTGCCAAAAATTTTCTTCTGCGTTGGGCATGTTATGGAAGGAGCAGAACACACAAGTAGTCAGCAGATAGTAGGCTTTGTTTAGTGATGGCATAGCTAAAAAGAACGAACCATCGAAATAGAAACCATTGTTCTCAGAGACCAGAACTATAAGCCCCATCTGCACATAGCGGCAGAAAGCGAATACTCGAATAAAAGGAAACGGAATGAGAAAAGATGGAACCACGGGCAGCGTTCACACTTCGGCGACAGCCAGCGGTCGATCGGCGATCGCTCGGTACATGCGAGCCGGCCGCCAACGCTATTACTTGTGCTCCGAGGCATTTCGAAGAGCGACTGCACTTCATGCTTTCTTCCCGTTTCTTAACTGCAATTATTCTAAGGTATTGAAGCTCAAATTTGACTACTAAGGAAAGGTGGACCGCAACTTAATGGCTTTTGTTTCCATACCTTTCTTTTTGACTGATGGATGGAAATGAGCAAAAAGGCGTGGGACTTCGTTAAGTGGTAGGTTTTATTTGTTTCTTTTTCATTTCGTCGAGCTTATACATGAGGTTATAACGTTTTCACCTGTTGATGTTGCGTAAAATGATTAGTGTTTTGGTTCCTAGGTGAGTTTCTTTCTTAATATCTTTTTTTTCTTCAGTTCTTAAAACTCGACTTGTGAACTATACAATTTTGGAAGTCGGAAGCAAGTTCAGAGCGAAGGACATTGAGAGCGGCTTGCATAACTGAAAATAATAAAACAAAAGAAACAAAACAAGAAGCTCACTCAGGAAATGAGTTGCGCCTCCATCCAGACGCTCTAAAAAGAAGTGAAACCTCCTTACCTCATATTCCAGATCCGCTTATGTATAGAAAGTCGTAAGTTATCAGTTAGTAGCCATTATTAAGAGAAAAGAAGGTCTCACAAGTTGGATTCCCTTATTTATCAAGCGAGCAGTCCATAATAGCGTTGGGGCGCGCTTGCCACGTACCGACGATCGCGGCGATCGCGGACGGACGGCGCCGAGGTCACCGCTGCGATCCGCCGGGTGCTGTCGGCGAAGTAATGAACGGCTGCTAAATGGAAGTAACCAACAAGTTTAGAATAGAGTGGTACAGAAAATCGTAGCAAAAGTAGGTCCTTCCACCAATCTAGAGACATAACGCATTGTGGATCGGCGCATTTCGGCGAAGGGGGGGGGACATGTTTAGTATTAGGTTGTCCGGAAAGTTCTCAGCGTTTTGTGCACCTATTTTTGTACATTCACTGCTGATTAAAAACTCATTCTGCCTTGCTTCTCAGTAGCACATCCTGTAGAGAATTTCTTGCGCTATCTGATGGTATAATTGCCGTTTCACCATTGCTTGATAAACCCCCTTTTTTCAAGATTTTTTCAAGCATGTGAAAAGAGCACTTCGGACGATTTTTTTCTTCGACTATAAATTGGGGCAATCCGCAATCGAAACAGCTCAACAAATTAACCAGGTGTGGGGGCCCAATAGTGCTAGAGAAAGCACTGTGCGGCAATGGCTCAACAAATTTCGTTCTGGAGATTTCAGCCTTGAAGATGAACCTCATAGCGGTCGACCTAAAGCAATATCTGACGAGGATTTAGGGGTTTTGGAGGCTGACCCATCCCAAACAGTTCGAGAGATAGCAGAAGAGCTAGGCGTTGGCAAATCCACTGTTGCAGATGGTCTGGAACGCATTGGGAAGGTGAAAAAACTCGACAATTGGGTGCCCCACAATCGGAGTGACCGGCAGGAATCGGCACGTCTCGAGGTTCCTTCTGCATTGCTTTTGCGCAGCAGAAACGACCTGTTTTTGGGCCGAATTGTCACCTGTGATGAAAAATGGGTCATGTATGATAACAGGAGACGTTCCGGACAGTGGTTGGATTTCGACGAACCACCGAGGTAATTTTCAAAGCCGAACCCTCACGAAAAAAAGATTCTGGTCACGGTTTGGTGGTCATCGGCTGGTGTGATCCATTATAACTTTTTATCACCAGGCTAAACCATCACAGCAGAACCCTACTGTGAAGGAATCGACGAAATGTACCGAAAATTTTGTCAGCTGCAGCCAACACTTATCAAAAGAAAGGGTCCGATTCTTTTGCATGACAACGCCCGCCCACATGTTTCACAAATCACTATCCATAAATTGAACGAATTGGGGGTTGAAGTTCTACTAACTACACCCAACCGCCATATTCTCCAGACCTTTCACCAACCGACTATCACCTTTTCAAACATTTTCAGAACTTCCTTTGCTGAAAAATACTTCATCAATCAGGACCAGGCAAAAAAGCCTTCGTGGATTCTCGACCACCCAGTTTTTTCCTTTGATGGGATTTCTCGACTGCTGTCACATTGGCAAAAGTGTGCTGATTCGAATGGTGCCTATTTCGATTAAATCCGATGAGTATTAAAAAAGTTACGATCGTTTAAAGTGAAACACCCAAAACGCTGAGAACTTTCCGGACAACCTAATACTATCATTGCTTCCCTAAGTTTGCCGGTTTACAAGTCCTCACTCGGCCGAAACCTCTGAACACTCTTGTGAAGCTGACGAACAGGTCGTCAAGTCCATCGGTAAAACTTGAACAACGCCCGAGAAACGGCTGTCTAGATAGGTCGATACGTCGATGGGAAATAGCAAAGTGCAAAATGCCCCACCGCCAGACTGTGCCTTGTGGATCAACTTTACGAGACACAAGTGAAAGCATGGACCTATGTCCCCGCTTGAAAGTGCCGAGTGAAGCATAGGAACGGTTTGGTCAGTTTGAAATGTTTCTTGATTTTGTGCCGCCCTTGCAAATATGTAACGTGATGAGCCTTGTCAAGAGACGCATTACGGCCAGTTAAACGCCGACCAAGTAGAGACACCACCCACTGGATCTGTCCCCCTTCGCGATAGCTTGAATGGAGACCACTGTTCTCTTGTAGCTCCACGTTCCAGCCAGGCACTTTCATTTCGGAGACCTGGGCTAAAAGACTTGTCCATGTCCCACAAGGTGCGCATCGAGTATTGCATAGTGGGCAGATGCATAAAGAACTTCCAGCCATTAGAACCTTTCGGTGGGTCTTAAACTAAATTAAATATTAAAAGGCTGTAAATTTTGATCACATGGGTTATGGGAACAGGCGTATGAGGAGTACATAATTACTTGAAGCTAGACCGGTATAAAAACCAACTAGAAGAAAACAACATCTGTCCAGAAACTAAACAGTTGCTTAAACCGATGTTATCAGTGCGTGGGTTAACCACAACAGTATATAATTGTTTTGCAATACATTTCTCTTTTACGAGCTCTTTGATCATTGTCGGACAACGTTTGGGCTCAGTTGGCCTAAGGCTGTCATGACAGGGACAGTGTACGGGATTGGGTTAAGTGAAAAGGACGTCTCACGAGCACCAATCCACTCCGCCCTCCCCCTCTGAAAACTTCCTCCTCCCCTACCTACCCAACTCTTCCATCTTTCTGCCAATTTGCCAAAAAATTCACCACATTCTGCCTGAGAAACTGGCATTGAGTGAGGTTGGAAGCAGGGCACTTTGGCTGCTGCCGGGGTTGTTTTTGGCAAAAAATTTTGCGGAAGTTCGTGGAAATACGACCCTCTCAGAAGTTCCATCTCTGCTACATCAACTCTTCTCCTGCCCCCCCCCCCATCCTACATGTCATCTTCTTAATGACATGCTCTGCGTTAAAAAAAATGAGTTGTGCTGCTCGAATACTAATGCCAAGATGGTGAAGCCACAACAGTGAATAAACGAGTTGAAATACCTGAAGTGCTCAGTATAGAGCCCCATGATGGACTGCGCTTGTACGTGCATTGTACGTGCATGCGCTTAAACTGCGAAGCAAGAGCGTTCTCGGACGAGATCTCATTCAAAGACCTTACCTCTTTCTCCTTATCACTTGACTAACACCTCGCAAAATGAATATAGCCAGTAACGGAACAACTGCATCACCAGGAAACCTTCAGTGGCGAAAGTTGGGCCCTGGCCAGTGGGCGGGACCGTGGCTTTGGTTCACACTTTTAGAGAGATTGTGACGGCTCTCAGTCAGAGAGGTAAATAGCGCACGTAAAACTGGAAAACTCATCAAACGGAAGAATTTCCTTCAGCCCAGTGGCACGGAAATTTCATTCCAAGCTTTAACCCCGCAATGGTATGGTTTCAACGCTGTATCCTGCATCGAAAGCCAGGCTAATAACGTCAGCAATCTACGGAGGTTGACATATCGACGAGTTCACTGGGGAATTATGAGAAGACAAGGGGCAGTCGCGGTTTCGTCAGCAGGGATTCTTCAATGTTCGTAATGGCGGGATATAAAATGGCTACCAGGAGACCACTAGGCTACGAATCGACGGTTTTCGTCGAAGGGCTCCCACAACCAGCAACGTTGTGCGATTCCCTTCGGAGGGATCGTACTTGGCGCCGAGGCAAAAGTTACGCCCTGCCTTTCAAGTTGGCTACGCGGTAAAACTATTTCTGTTGATCGGAGCACTTCCTATTTCTGTTGATCGGCACTTCCTATTTCTGTTGATCGGTGCATTTCCTCCCCCGCCACCGCAAGAGGAGGTTTTCAAACGGGGCCGAACCGAGACCCCCTGTACAGCCGTTTCACACATCTCATATAACTTGGGTTGCGCTCAGACGCCGTAGCAAACTCGAGTCAAGGAACAGGCTGGTGCTTTCCTATTCCCCTATACTCTTCTACAACACTAGCGGCTGGCGAAAATCAGGAACACTGTATGTGTCGCTAAGCGCAACTTAACATACGGTTAGAAGCTTTTTCTCTCAGTTACTGTAGCGATTAGTCATCCGCCGCTCAAGTTCTCAGCCTCTTATCTTTTGGCGGATCAGTGAGCAATGCTGCATTATAACGCTTCTAAATAATCTTTCTCTTTAGATTATGCTTACATACTTCAACATAAATTTTGGTATAAAGTGAGTCGATTGGATGACTGGGCGGAGTCTGGTTGAAGACTCGTTTCAAGATGACCAGGACGATCGACATAGAGACGCGAAGCTGGTGAGCACTCCGAACGGACAAGATTCAAGACCTTGCCCGATCACCCGTAATAAAGTATTAATGGAACCTTGAATTCTTGTACCTTCAGAAGCGTGGCCAGTGACTACAAGTCACTGGAAAGGCGAGCAAGTTATCACGACAAAGTTACAAGAATCCAAAACAGTATGACTGCATTCCAGTCCATAGCAGGGCACTACTGAAACGGGCGCGCGTCATGGCGAGCTTTGAAGTGCAATTTACTTGTGAACATGACAAGCTTCTCAAGGGCAATTATTATTCGAGGGGTAATATTAAGTTTGGCCACAGACAGATACAGTTGAAATCGTCTCAATCAGTCTGAGCGGTTCAAGAGGAATGGAATGAGTCCACCCGCGGTCCCCACCAGCTCCATCTACGGTTGCTATTTTACTGAATCGATCACTAACCTACCACCATTAGTAGACTTGGGCAGGCTCAACCTGCCCTCCTCATACTGTCCCCAAGAGATCGGCCGATGCTGTGGGGTGCACTGTAGCGTTGCTTTAATAACAATCCCTGACTGTACGAAGTAAGGGTGTATTTGGTTGGTAAAGTATTCTAACAGCAGCTCGTTATCGGAGGTATCGGGCTAATTATTGAACTGTAGGGATTGCTAACTTATCAGTGAAGAGGAAGGAGGAAAGATCATTGAGAATACACCACAAAAGAAGTCCCTTTTGACAACTGAAAATGCAAACTGGACGG
>MU950478.1:0-11641 GCA_036418165.1 Cooperia oncophora
AGTTGCTTTAATGTTTTCATCTAATCCGCAGGGTTACGCTGTTCTCCCGTCTCAAAGTACCGAATACAAATGATATGTTGAGAAAAGCTGGGATATCAGGCCCACGTTCCGGGATATAAGCCACATTGAGGAGTAGATGCTATAGAGCTACGCATACCGTGCGCGGTTCGGGGTCAAATCCCGGGTTGGCTTGTGCCTTGATTGACCAAGTTTTGCCCTCCGGGGACGCTTAGTTGCAGATCCGTCAGGAGGATAAGAACACCGACTTGCACATCGGCTGGCCTTCGCTAACCTTTGTATGGGCCCCGCTCATTCAATAGGCCATTACTATTCTGAATGGAAGTAGAATGCGTGCCGTATCTCAAAAGGGGTTGATCAACGGCACAGCTTCCTTTACTTATTATCAGGTGCATAGGCGCCTTCTATCTCCTATGTGTTCTTGGTGAAGGAGAATGAGAAGATTACAGTAAGCAAAAGCTGTGACCCCCCCCCCCACACTCTGTAGCTGTGTTAGGAAACTTTTCGCATACATTGCCGCCCACGCAAATATAGTAAGATCGTAGTAATATCGTCGCAAGAAGTCGGGTCGATGTCGGAGGGGCGGTGTGAGCTTGTCCATGGCTGCATTTCTACCAATAGTAATCGGTTAGTGATCGATTCGGGAAGAAAACAACCAATTGTAGAGGACATTCCATGCCCGCCCCATTTATTGTGGGGGATATCAAACGAGGGATGTAAATGCGCCTAATACCCCGAAAGGACACCCTCTATCCCAGCGATGGAGAGTCCGCGACTGCGTACTTCATTTGAACGTTTCGGCATCTGCGCTTGCGTTGCAGTTCTAGAACAGTTGTAAACATGACAAGATAGGACAACACGATGCATTAAATGAAATACTTCACGAACAACGTATCCTACGCCGGTTCGAGTAAAATACGCAGCCACGCCCACTCCATCACCGGGATGTCCAGTGTAGGGTAGAGGCACGCTTTCAGAGGACTAGAGACTTAAATCCGCGTTTGACCATCAAACAATTCAAAAATATCCAGCAAATATTCGAGACGATAGTTTTGCTCATGAGGCAAACCCTTCATTGTTAGGCTATACGGGACGGTCTTCTAGAAGAACGTCAAAACACGGCGAAATTAAGTTTCTTCGTATTCTGTCGTGTTTTTTCCGGGAAGTATCGGTGACTTCATTAGTTTCTCATTGGTATTCGAGGGATGTGAATGTTGCAGCGAACCACGTGCTTTTATTCTTTTGATATTCTTTTGATGTTCGGAATAGGAACTTACAGTAGCGATTTGTCCTCGTTCAAAGAATTCCTTGCGCAGTGGGTAAGGAGTCCAAAGATGTCGGCTAGGGCATTTCCTCAGTTGATGGGTGAGGAACAGCGAAGTTTGATAAAAGATTGCATTTCATGCCGCCCACAATACTATAGACAAAATCGACCGCTCTCAAGAAAAATAATTTGTATTTTTGAAAGGTAGTAAACTAAGCTAGTACCAGAATAAGCAACTCTGTCACTTATCATCACGCTGTTTATTGGTGTGCAGATGAACCTAACGTGGGTCATAAACGGACAGCCCCCCCTTAATCATTTACAAAACTTTTGACTGACCGGCTATGGATTTGTTGGCAGTTGCCAAGTACTTCAAGTAATTAATCAGCTGCGATGGCGATCTTTATGACTCTGAGCAATCGGCACGTGCCGCAGCGAGTGTCATCAATTCCACTATTACCCTAACTAACTTGCTGCAATTATCTTGCTTAGCTGAGCGCGTTGTGGGTAGTACTGTTTGCGGATACTATTTTGCAAGTAACCTCAGACCTTGTCAATTTGCTCCTTGAGCAACCTTTCGAAATAAGGGGCACGCACAATCCTAAAGAGGCTAACGTGTAAGTAAAAATATAAAGTTTTTGTCGTTGATCAACCCTTTTTTGGATGCGCCACGACGCATTCTACTCTCATTTATGATCGTGGCGGCTTATTGAAATCAGTGTGGCCTAAACAGTGACCTATGGGGGCCAACCGATGTACAAATCGGTCTTCTCATCCAGGAGGTGGTGCCGAGTCACCGTGCTCGAATGGTAGAAGACGTGTCTGGCGGGGCCGATCCGGCATTTGGATCTTGGTCGGGGGTCTAATCAGAGCAGATACTATGTAGAATGCATATCCGAGTAAGTTATCAAGGGTAGTTGAGGGCGCTCTCGTTCAGAGACACGACCTCCTCAAGCCAAGACTGAAACAAGGATTTTTTTGAGCGTTCATCAATACACTGTATTTCAAAAATGGCTCCAAGGGCTAAAAATCCTCGGCGTGTGGAATTGGTGTGGACTTCGCCTTGCCCCTCTGTAGAGTGTACTCAAGAACATTCTATGCTTTTACAGGGAAACTCCGCACGGGATAGCAGAGCTCCTCCACAGGTGAAGGTGCGGTATTTGGCATCCATGTGAATCGAAAAACGAGTGCGAAGTGTAGAACATGGCGAGAATTTTTCCATGGCCAATCTGGGACTATTACATCTGCTGCTAAGAATCCTTCTGTGCTTGGCGGAAGAAACCAATATTTACGAATCAATCTCATCTATTTTGTGTAACTTTTTCTAGAAGACGTTCAGGTTCATCTATCAGATCCCTGAAGGTTTCCGCAACTGATAGGTGCAAAGGCCTTTTATCCTTCGCAGATGAGATGGGAGAGTTGAGGGGACTTGCAACATACTAAACCCAGCCGGCGGTAGTCTTCACCTATTATCGCACCATCAGTTTTCATGAAAAGCTGTCTTTCAAATCACGCCCCACAACACGTAACTGGCGCGCTGTGCTTTAAAAATTAGGAGTGATCAATGAGCTCAGTGATTTGTACAGAGACTTGAGATTGAGTCTTGAATACCAAAAATGCTATGTTACAGTCTACAATCTCATTGATTCCCTCGTATGGAAGCTCAGGTAGTGTCCAGGTATATAGGTAGAGGTGCCCCCTTGTAAACGCTGAGACGTGTAAGGTAATAAGGGGCATTTATTGGAGTTCACATCGAACTGCTTTTCTACCAAACTGATGCATCCGAATCCTGCAACAGAATGGTCGAATACTTCTTCCCTGGCTGCACTCCATAACACGTGTCCTCTACACGCCGCTCGCCTGTTTTTGCAGGGTTATATAGTGTAAAATGCAGGCAAGCTTATTTGTGCAGAATACGATGAAAATACACATTCTCCGCCGTACTTTTTGGCATCGGTATCAGATTCATCCTCCACCTCAGAGGGTGGCGATCGAAGTGTGGTGCTAGCACATTCAAAGTACCCACCTTCTATGAAACAGGTATGGCAGAAAAATTCCTGTGACATCAATCAGTATTCACTATGGTGTCTACTAATACGTTTTAATATGAACAATTATCAAGTTGATAGAGCAATAGTGGATCTAGTGGCGTAACGGATAACGCAGAAAGGTGAGGTGCGGGTGCAAGTCCTGTTCAGAGTCGAAAATTTAGCCCCAGCAAATCCTGCGGTGTCAATACGTTCTTAGCCCTGATTTATGCAACTCTTATCTGTTTGATTTTTAAACTCTCTTTGACTACAATTGTTTTTACTTAGTTCAAAACTGCTGAAGCTTGTATCAATATGAACTTACCGCTGAAATATTAGCTGCTGTCGTAGTGTAGAAAGTTCAAAGCATAGATGAAATCTCGCTTTGCTGATGTTTCCATCTGTAAGCGCTGCCTGAAAATGCTGCAAAGCTTAAGAGCGTTTTTCCTCTCTTGCAAAACATTTTTCATTCTCTGTGAAGAGGCCGCCTCATTGTGATGATTTCTGGTTTTTGAGTTGCATAGCCGCCACGAGATTACGGTAGCCAACTTAGTTCAACTATTTGTTCGTTCCACCGTATGCCGCATTTACTTTTAAGCAAAAACTCTGAATTCATATCGAAGGGCAATGGTTATTAGAAATGAAGGATTCGTTCAACAGTGCTTAGGGAGCTCTGAAAGGGGACCAATCTAGTGTTACATGATGGCCAACGTTTCCATTTAGTGGAGTGATTACCGCAAAGAAATCGAGTTCCAAGTTGAAAGTGTTGCCTGCGCAGGAATATGAGCCCGAACCACGTATTTTCATGCCATTTGTTTCCCGTTGCACGAACTGTAAGCGGTTTTTAGTGGAACGTACATGCAGTCTGAAAAGCAGGGTTAGGGTTCGAGTTCTGACTGAAGCGACGCGGTGCCCAATGCTCAACACCCTTTATGATAACATTCGTAGCTTGAACTGCTGCCAAAAACAACTCTGAGAAAGGAAAGCAAATTGAAAACGCTAAAATGGTGACCCCTAAGAATCTCTGGTGAGGTGAGCGCTGCCACTTTTGGACTATTCTGAACTGTTCACGACATGTGTGGGAAACGCTAGAGGTCAAAGCAAGTTCAGTCCGACAGGTTGAAATTCACTACCTTCAAGCCATTGAAGCATTTGAAGAAGGCAAAACTGACAAAATGCAAGGCAAAGTAAGGAATCCATTCAGTAACTTTTTGGAGGGTAGTAAAGATTAGATAATATTAGGAGGAAAGAAACTTCTACCTGATGTAGTCAAGTAATCAGATCTGACTAAAGAATCTGAAGAACGAACATAAAACCTGGTGCTCAATCGCTTTCCAGTCAGAGCTCACCATGTGTAGCAATGTAGGGCCATATTTGGCCCTTGAAGAATGGACATCTTATTTTGTCATGAGACAATTTTTCACAAATTTTTGCTTGTACTCATGTCAAGCGGGCTACATTCCTCTACTCGGCAGCGCCGCAGAACTACTGTTTCTCCTCTAGTCGAGCGCGCTAGAAACTGGCTGTTTCTGGATGGTTTGAGCAGAGGAACTATACACCCTCCCAACACAATTAATGCACATGAGCTTGCTCTGCGCTATTTCTCGTCTCCTCCCCTTCTCCCCTCACTCTGCTAATCGATGTCAGAATTCATCGGAGAGTCTGGAAAATGGTTGGTTGGATAGGAAAGGGAGTCACCAGACGATTACCTTTGGAAAGGGGGTGTATTTTGCAATGTGATGATGTGCTTTGATCTCAGCAGTATCTGGAATCGTGAAGGCATTCGCAGGTCTACACAAAGACCCCCCCCCTGAGCGAGCAGGCTAATGTCGAGATGGACCGATCACTCCTCAAAAGAGCGAGTTCCTCAAATCAGAGTTATCTACTTCTAGAAAAACGGAAAACCAGGTATGAAAACGCAATAGAGAACGCGTAATAATAATTACGTCAATAATGGCGTTATGGTTACTTTATTCTTTCGCGTTCTTCCGAGCAAATCTTACAAATAGAGAAATACTGGTATTTGCGACAGTTGGATTTGAAAGAACTTTTGCAACGGATACGAGTTATAGAGCCGGTCTGGATTAGGGGTGAGGGCCCTTGAAAACGTGACACTCACAGGCGTTGCCCAATTGTGTGATATGTTGCACCTGTACTCCTATTGGAGAGTCACCTTGTCACATCACCTTAATGCCCTCATTCATCACTCATTCCGTTTAGGCCTTATATGGTGCCGGCGGCCGGCCACATACGTGTGAGTCTCACACTCAGAGGACGCCCATAAAACTGTCGTCGACGACGTCGTCGTCGGGTCGCCCGCTCCTCCTCTCAATAACATCGTCTTTGCCTCTTCCTCCTTTGCCATTCTCCCACATAGTGCATTCTGTTACATTCACCGCTACCATTCCATTCACTGTTTTGTTTGGAAATCGATAAAGGGAAACGATACTTTGTTCCCGCAGAAAGTTACGATACTTCCGACAATTAACCGTCATCGTATTCAGCGCTGACAGCGCCTAGTGTTAAAGCTAGCGCTGAATTCGTTTAAGCCATTAGGATAGCTTTATTTGCTGCTCCGGCTAGCCTTCTTAGTAAAACTTTAGGGTGAAGGGGACTGAGCTCTGAGAAGTTAAGATACCTAACTAGCTTGTACTGTATTTGACTGATCTAGCTGCACCCTCAAAGCTAGCTGATGTCACCAGATAGAGACCTCCACTCATGGGATACCTGTTAACTCACCCAGTAACTTCTGTCCTCCTTACCTTTACTTATTTCCAAAGAAATCCATACGCTCAATAACTCTTGCTTATGTAGGCTATATAAGTAATAAGTATAATATGCAATATGTAAAGCTAGCACTAGCAAGGGACAGGGCTGCTTCCAGAGAAATATGTATCCTTCGCCTACTTATTACTATTCTTTTATCTATTGCCCACCAATTCCTGAACAGTCAAAGATTCCTAAACTGGTATATGGTGGTATCTAATTTATTAGTCACATCGCATTACGATACGTTAGTTTCCGCTTCTGTTTCTAATTGGTCAGCTATCGTAAGAAAACATATGACCATTCTAGGTTACCAAAGGGTACTATTGGTGACTGCAGGTAAACTGGGCTCGAAAATGCCTCGCGAAAGTTTTTACAAGTTTCCACGACTTGCGTTTTCAGATTTTTGGTGCTGTGGCTTTCATATGTTTTGACTTTCGCGCCAGCTCAGCCGAAATTTCCACCATTTTTCATTCGCATCTAGGTAAGGGCGCAGTTAGGCTTGGTGGAAGCATTTTTGGTTCTCATCAATCGCTGCCGATGCCTTCTGTGCAGACCTGTAAACTCTTGCAGTCTATGCAGTAGCAGAAGCTTCGCTCCAAGTTGACAAGAGTCTGCAGATCTCGCCAAGCTGTGCGGGGTAATTTGACAACAACTAGTAGAAGGGACTAGCGAAACTGTAAGGCGCTCCTCCCAAGTTGAACAGTGCCCTAGGTAACGTATGTCTCCTTTTTGAAGCCCCTCTCATCCTCAGTCCTGCGATGGGACTGCCTTGGGTGGAGGAGTTGTAATAAAAACTGATGTCTGAATCTACTGTAATGAGAAGTGTAACAGGTTTACAAAGGAAATCCAGAAGAACAGGTTTACTTGATGAGTTTTGAAGCATTTTGGAAATGTATGGCAGAAAGGGCAGGATCTAAGCATCATGTTGAAGTCCCGGGCCCCTTTTCCCGAGAAATTGGACGTTGGATTCAGAAGGCGGGCAATTCTGGCTTGGAACAGGGATGATTGGAGACGTTACTGGCGCTCGCTCAAGGTTAACAAGGGACACAGATACCAGATGATATTTTAGATAACACAGACGTTTTGACTAACCATTTTGCCCAAGAACTCCATATAAGTATGGATCATAGGATTTGATCAGCTGGAGAAGAAACCTGAGGACTAATCACAGACTTTTTTGGTGATGTAGAATCTAATCGTTTACCTGACCGCTCCTAATAGCTTTTAGCTTGTTTTCATTGCCAATAAGTGTCGCGGAACAGTCATGCGAATGGTCGTCCTTGTTGGAAAGCCTGAAATGAAAGCGACTCGCTCCAATTTTTTATAATCGCCTTGCTACTGCATAGTGTTGGCTTCAGAGCAAAATAAGGAATAGCTGGTTCAATACACCGCAGGAAAGCCGGCACTGAAGGATCACCTGCTAGTCCATAGTTCGCCCAGATTGTGGGGCCTTCTAAGCTCACAAAGCCCTCAATGATTTTCCATCCCTTAAAGGTTATTCGTTGATCTCAACTTGGCCTGCACTGTGCCAGCTTTCCATTGCTTAGGGTAGGGGTTGGTTCTAGTTCAACTCGTTCAGGACACTGGCGATTGGCGATGTCCATACAATGACCATTCCTTCGGCTAACTCCTTCTAGCTGTTGTCAATCTGAGACCGTTTGTCAGCCACACCAAATCTACATGGACAGAAAACGTGCAGGTCGCAAGCTTGAAGCTGAGCTTCATCACTGTTTGGGTCTTTGAGGCAAAACAGTCTGTCTGTGTTTCGGAATGTTTTCTTTCTCAGTCGTCTGCTTCTCTTTTCTGAGCCTAACCCTCCATATGGGAGGTCGGCAGTGATGTTGTCTTATTAACAGTTTGTTTATACACGACTCTCTTTTGCCCTGTTCGTCATTGTTCACACTTGATTATTCTTCGTCATCGACACTTCCAGGCTGTCAATATTGCGAAAATTGGCCTCTTTCTTGCCTTCTTGCAGGCAATTTCGGGAAGATTTTCTGATTGAGTAGATATTTTTTTTCTGAGGCCAGCTGGAACTCACACTTTGAGACCTATTTCTCCTTAGGGCAACCGCTTCTAACTATGTTAACTTGCCTGAGGCGTGAGCACGCATGGCGCCATCCTACAGTGGCCGACAAGTGAAGCCGATTGTTTGGAAAGGCTTCTTTTTTGTAGTAGGGGTTCATCAAAAGCTTCATCGACAAAGAACTTCCAGGTGCTGACATGTTAAGATGGCAAAATAAGTGGCTTTAGGATGCGCCACGAGTTCATTTCAAATATAGAATAATTTTGGTGATTGGATAGAGGTGGGACATGTATGTATGTTTTTCGAATCCCATACTCAGAACCCAGTATTTGAAACACGCTTCGCGCTCTCAGTACTTCGCAAGAACCTTAAAATTTTGTAAAGCATGTTAGGCCAGTTTTTCAAAAACAACGCGACTTTTGCGCAAGTTCGCTGACGGGGGGGGGGGAGCGAAGCATTTGCACTTTCACGCTTACTACTTCCAGTTTACAAGTCTTGAACTTGTGAATCTTGAGCCAGCTGGAGCTGAAGCTTGTCTAGCCAACCACGTAAAAACGTGCCAACTCAAGAAAAGGCTATCCAAATAGGTTGGCACATCGATGGGAAGCAAAATGCCCCCTCCTCCCGTCGCCAAACTGAGCCGTTGACTTTCAGATCGCCCTTTGCTCACAACAACCTCATCTCAAAATGGGTTCCAGTAAAACACGGGGGAGACTACTCATGAGGACAGAGATTCGCAGACTCGATACCTTCTGCTCTGCGGGGGTGGGCGAGGGTGTAAGAGATCAACTTCAGTTACGGCCCCTTGCCCAAGCTGTCAACTGAGTCTTCTACACTCCGGGACGGTAGATTTTACCAGGTTCGAGCGAAGTACAGGACCACAGGGCTGTGTACCGCTCCGCGTCCCCGTAAACATTGCGTTCAAAATCGCATTTAAACACGCCCACTGCCGGATTTCTGTATGGCAGGTGAATTGCGTGTCGCATCCCAAAAATGCGGTGATCAACGGCAAAGACTTTATTCACATCTTTGGACCGATTCCGAGCGTAAATTCAGAAAAGCCATGCAGTGAAGGTTGAATGGTACTGAATTCAAGATGAGCTCAAGGTTTGACACTGAGAAACCCTCTCAAAATTATTCAATATTCACCGAATCGGAAGAAGACGACAATGGCCGGGTTGCTAAATGTTCACCACATCTACCCATTATTTACTGAATAATTCATGTGATAATTTTGACCGTATCTATTTCATAGGCACTCGAAGCATCTTCTTGTCGACTTTTCGTAGCGGAAATGTTGAATGCTCGATCGATATCTATTTCAAAAGCGCTTTTTCACACTTTTTTCAGTGACGAGCCAACGACGACGAAGACGACGATGGCGTCACCATTGATCGATTCGTCAATACATGCGATTCAACTAAATCGACAAGCGCTAGGCAAAGTGCAGTGATCAGAGAAATTGGCAGAGACGGTATTTCTCCCCGAGGTTCCCTTCCTTGGCACCCCACTTACTGTAGCAGATAAGTCCTTAGTTCCTACTTACATTAGGCTATTGCGTCTGTACCAAGAAGTAAGAAAGCTGAGAGTAAGCAAAAAATGAGGGGATCTCTTCAAAAGATTCTAGTGATTGGATGCATCTCCGCCACTTATCTCTACAGAGGAATGAATTCGCGCCTAGATAGCTATGAGAGCGGCATCTGAAGGACTTCTTAAACGCAAATTGATGAGTATTACCTAATGGGGATAGAGGAAACCTCTGCGTAAGCCTGAACGCCCGGGGGGGCAGAGCAACAGGAACGACGGTAGTCCGTGGAACAAGTTTTAAGTACAGTATTTTGTTTGGTTGACGACAGTCTTGACCTCCACACATGCGAGTCACTGTCGGCTGCACGCCCCCCCCTCTGCAACAAAGTAACTAACGCATAATGTGCATCTATACGGAGTCATTGATTGAAATTCCTGAGAACCGAAACCGTGTCGTGCTTCTCTTTCTACACATCGCATCTAGAGGTAGAGTAAAGCTGGCTGAGTCTGGGCCGTGGCAGCGATCTGGAAAAACTGGTAGTTTCTCCCGAAGTACTCACAGTTTTTATCTGAAACCCACTGACACTCAACTATTGAAACTGAGGAATGATGAAGTTGAGTGATACCAGGGAGGAACATGAGATTTCGAGACCATTGCCATGCGCCGCCCCTGATTTCCGGCAAATTGCGACCCGTTCATCGCCGAGATTACAGGGTTAGGAGATAGCTTGCTCTTATGTTGCCTTCAACATCGTTGGCACAAAGAAAACCGCAAACTGTAGATTGGGAAGCTTTTAAGAGGGGTCCTTCTAAGTGTGGTCTGTGAGGAATCAATCGAAAATCGATTTTTGGAGGCACACTGAAAACACCGTCGTATGGCAGGGCCATTTAGCAGAACGAAATAGTTTTTGAAATGGATCGCTCATTTCTACAAATAGACAACTATTTGTATTACTGCTATAGCCCATCTATGACTCATTCTGTTACTAGCCAGTTCTTTTGGGAATGAATGCTGTTCTTCTAATCGATACTTATCAATACCTCCATATGGCCTTGATGTTAGCTAATCAGCTGATTGGAATGGACTTTATTCCTATTGAACTCTCACTTTGAATCACTCCAAAATAGATCATGGTCCGTTCCCAACAATCAATGCAATCGAATAAAGGGAGAGAATTCCGGGAACGAGTGGATCATCCTTTTCTCCCATTAGTGAAGGATCTATTTCAGTACTCATAGCTACCGTACTCCTGTTCGGGATCATTACCTAATCCGGTACACTGTTCATGACAAACACTTCATCATCACTTCTTTAAATAGCCGCCTATCGATTTCAAGTGCGCGAGGATTACGGTAAGTGGGTGGAATCATGCGCAGGTGTAGCGTTCACACATCACAATAGGATGAATAGCTAAAGAGAGTTGCGTCAGCTTGGCTGAGATCGCTGGACTATTCACTTAGTTCCGTAGCGAGGACAATTTTGAATGCTCAGCATATCAGTCCGGCACGAACAACGCTAATTTTTGCAGTACTTACTGCGTCATGGGGCTATAACTGGGCTCACACGGGTCTTGACCTAGTGCTCATCATTACAATCAGGAAGATTGGCTGTTCGTTCCAACTGTGCCCCCCCCCCCCTCCTCCCCTTCTCCCTCTTCGCCGTCCAATCCTTCCACCTCTTCCTCTAGTGCTCCGACCTAAAGTTCTACCTCCCTTTCTTCTTTACCGTCCCTTCACCCTAAAAAACTTATGGAGAAGAGTGTTATAGGGCACAAAACCGTAAGAATTCCTAGTTTCTGCTCGGAAGTCCTCCGCCTCTTGGTACCATAAAGCGATTCTGATTCGACTACTGGACCTGAGAATTCTTCGGGAAGCTCAGCCAAGATCTAACCTGCTACCTTATCTAATCCATCAACTAGCTGATCTCCTCTTGCTGTCACCACTTCATATAGGAAGCTTTGAAGAGGGCGAAATTTTCTTTCCCTGCGAATTTAATTTGCTGGTTTTAGT
>MU950480.1:0-16125 GCA_036418165.1 Cooperia oncophora
ACCGACTGATGCTTCCTGAGATCGCAATAATTGGTGGAATTCACTCTCCTGCTCTCCAATCCATCCCCTTCACGCTCCCTCTTGTTTGTAATAATTATGACGGTATGCATTTGCCAATGGGGTCCTGTTAGCTGCGGATGAAAGGGCGTTCCAGCGGGAATGCCTTCTCCAAAGCCTGAACAGATCGGAACTCATCGAATTACTCTCACACTGATTTTTCCTCAGCTAAGGCATGTTCATAGGGACCCTTCTGCTCTTCTCCATAAAAGCTTCCATGTGAAGGGAGTAAGATGACGTTGGGTCTTGAATATTCCAGCGAATCGCATGAGAGCAGATCTACGTCAAAGTTTTTGTGGAATTCCGCAAAACGACTGTGACAACTAACTGTGATCCAAAGTTCCCGATTTCTCCCCTCCTACCTCCAAACCTCCACACGGGCGGTTTGGCAGTATAACCAGTGGGAATAACAAAAAGGTAGCCCACAACAGCGGTCTTTTGTGCGGTAGAAAAGGAACTGAGGCAGAAACTATAATAAAACCCTACGCGATCGCAAGAAAGACGCTGGGTATTTGACGGAGTTTGGGCGGGGAGAGCCGCTGCGAAACGCTGCTCATGCAAATCTTACACTATTCGCCGTATTCTATGAATAAAAAGTGAGGAGATCGCAAAATAAAAAAAAATGAGAGAGTGTGTGGAGGGAGCAGACAATGATAGTGAAGGGCTCTCCGAAGGTTTCCGCGCAAGCTGCTTCCACTTCAGTTTGGTTTGGCTGGAAAATTCCTTTCTCGATCAGTCAATGTTTTAAGCTTTATTTATGAAGTGCTCTCATGGGATTTCATTCCGCAGATGACTCCTCCTCCTAAACTGAAATTCTCGAGAAGACAAAATCTCTTCAGCTCCCAGTTCCTGCAGTAGATTAATGCAGTAGGTTTCTTCAGTGACTGGAACTTTGTGATTTTCTTTATTTTTCAATTTTTAGTGTAGTCCAAAAGCAAGGTATAGCAGCCGAATGGCGACTGGATGTCTCGTCAGAGCCGTCCCTTTTCCTTCAAAGCTCCATAAAAAGTTGTCCGACGGTGCTCTAGTACATTGCTGTTGTGCCTGCTGTTCAACGCCGCAGTGCGCGCAGATCATAAGAATGCTGAGGTAGGGGCAAAAGCCAGGTTTCAAGCGGGACATCTTCTGCTGACGAGTGCACTATCCATTACGCCACAGGGGCCGCCCTTGCTCTCAGCTCAATGACAACTGGATCAAAGACTTGAGCTTTAGTGCCATGGTCTCGAATACCTGTAGGTATGAATATACCAGTAGAATAGTTGTCGGTGATTTGGGTTCACCTGTTTAGTCCGGTATACCGGCTTGAAAGAGTTGCAGCATAAGCGCTCATTCAGTTACTCTATCGCACTGAACGCTTATGGGTAATTCCAAGGAATGCTCGCAACAGCTGAATGAAAGGTGTTTGGTAAAAAAGTGACAAGCCAGTTGCGAACCTCTTGATATCCTTCGTGAGCTAGCCAGCTGCACATAACTCACTCAAACGCTCCAAGGTCCTACACGTGTGGCTAAATATCCGGCTCCACCTTTCAGTGACCGCATTCTCAATTTCTGTGCAATATTTTTCAGCTTGCATGTTCATTCTTAAAGGGTTGTAAATGTTTACACTAGTTCGACATCTGTAAGATCACCCGAAAGTTCAAAGATTTCTTTCGTTTCTTAGCTGAGACCTCTTCTCTTCTTAGCTCTTTCGTTTCTTAGTTGAATCAACCTTCGTTCAAGAAAACAAGTGCTGTCAAATCATCAAGAGGCATCCGACTTCGTTACAAAAGATTTGATTTAGCTTTTCATTTTTTGGTGCTTAGATTGCACATTCGTCATTGACCTGGGTACGCCTCAGTTGCTGCGGAGTAGCAATCGTTGAGAGAGCCTGATCTCGTTGGGTCATTTACGGGTCCAAGGCTCCGACAAAATTAAAAAGCCTTTTGATGCACTGGATATAAGAAGAATGGACCTCAAAATTGACGGCAAATTCTGGGCCCGTTGCCATTTCGGAAAGGCGTCTGACTGTTTGCAGCCTGAAGTACAACTGCAAGATCCAAGGGAAAAAGGAGCTCTGGCATGGTGAACTGTCTATCATTCACGAAAAATTGAAACTGCGAAAGTGGACCACCTCGGTCCTCTCAAATATGCTGAGAACTATTGATCTTTCTCTGATAATGTCCTCTGGAACAATACAGGCAGGCACACAGACGCGCGCATATGCACGCACGTGCGCACGTTCAGCTGCTGTAAGTGAGAGAGGTGGAGACTGGGGGCGAGTGTCACTGGAGCGAAGGAGGCGTCGCTGGACCTATATTGCGCTATAGCGCCTTTCCTTTCCAATTTTTTTTTTCGCCGCGAAACCGGTGCAAGGTTTCGCCGCGTTACGCGAACACACTCTCGCTCCGATGCCATCTTTCAGCTTTTGTACACTGCATCGCGGCCACTACCTTCTGAGCACGGTCCGCGTTGTAAAACCCAGGTGATGTTGCAGAAAGGTGGAGGAAAATTCGCCAAGTTTACCGTCTATGAAGAGAAAATGCCAGAGGGAATTGCTGCGCCAAGCCCAGCCCCTGCCCTGACACGCCCCGGCATCTGCAGCGAACATGACTGTGACCGATTCTCGAGCAAAGCTCTCGCATAGTCATTGGCGGATTCAGTCAAAATAGCGGAAGATAAAGTCTTCGCCAATGATCAATTCATTCGATGCGGCATGCATTCTACTTCCATTCAGAATCGTAGTGGCTTATTGAATGCGATGTGGCCTATACAATGACTTGCGGGGGCCAGCCGATGTACAAGTCAGTGTTTATCCTCCCAGACGAATCTGGTACCAATTTACCGTCCCCGGGGTAGAAGGCTTGGTTAGGCCTGCGCGGGAGTCGGCCCGGGATAATCCAGTACCAGTGGTAAGCGCGGTACTTGTCACTACACTTTCGCCTACAGTATGTAATACCCTTCATAAATTATAAAAAAAACAGAAAAACGCTGCTGCGCGTTTTTTTTCGATTTATTGTTTTGACCCGGCTTACGTTCACTTTTCTTTCCTCCATTGACTCAGATCATTCAGATTCATAAGCGAAAAAAAACTCGAAGTCTAAATTCCATCCAAGGACTTGAGGTCTCATCAGCGAGCGGTCCTCTGGTTATAATTATACCGAGACTCGTCGCTAATATATGACATCAGGTACGGTACCGTTCGCTGCGGATGTGGCGCGCTCCAGGTAAGCTGAGTTTGGCGCGGCGCCAGCTCCCACGAATTGTTGTCGCTCACTCGCTTCAACAGTTGGTGAGAAACGGGTTGAATTGGAGCCAAGTCCAGCTCTCCTGAAAGGCCCGCATCCGCAGCGAATAAGACTGGACCTGTGGTCTCATTAACGAGCAAGTTTCTGCGTAATTATTGCCATAGGACAGTCGGTAATTGCTTGTTAATGAGTGATCTCAAGTTCGATGGAATGTGTGGAATTTTAGCACACAAAAGTATTCTATTATAAGACACGAAAGGTGAATCTAGTGGTTAAGTGTTTATATAATGAAAGTAAGCATAAGTCGAATTATATCAAATTTGGCGTTTTTTCGTTTCTTTTCAAAATAATTGGAGCGTTATTGCAGGGTGCTAATAACAATGCAGGATACATTTAAAGAGTTCCTCTGGCAAACTGAGCCAAATATTAGCTGAATGTCACATTCAGATAACATTTAGCTCAGTTTGCCCGAGGGTTACTACAGTGCTTGAATTTGGTCCGAAAATTTTCAAGTTCCATCCCCTTCTTCAGGCAGAGATGAAATCCTAATCCTCATTACGGTATTCCTAGTTTTGAATTGGGACTTTACATGACCATTCTATACTTATTAACACTCCAGGCTGAGGAAGGTGTCAAGCATCGAAAACTCTGCGATTATAGTGAGGGAACTCTTTCGCCCTTTGAGTCTCTAAATGTTATCTGGGTCCCTCTTCAAGTTTTATCACAGAAGACCCAGAGGAGGCTCTGCGACACCACAGGGCTGCGAAAACACAGGTAATGCGCAGAGAGCTCCTGCGCATCGCTCCATTCTCTATCGGAAGGTCTCTGGAGATTACATAGAATAATCTCCAGAGACCTTCCGATATTATAGACACAGTCATGACTACGGATGATGGGGCGTGGCAGTGGGGCTGGGTTTGGCGCTCCGCCAGTTCTTTCTGCACTAGTTTCCAAAGCGGATAAGCGAAGGGCAGCTGGAGTTGGATAAGAACTGATGCAGACGATGTCATGCAGAACTTTCGCATGCTCGCTTCAACAACTAGTAGAAAACGAGTATGGCCCCGCCCCATCGCACGCCTCTTGAAACGCCCCATCATCCGCAGCGAACAAGACTGTAAGGGAGATTCTATGAATCCATAGCAGCTAAATTAATCCTGGATATGCAAGGGAAACAGTGCTCCTCGTTCAGAATCGTCATCCATGGCTCGTATTTGATCGCCGAATGGCCGGGGGGGGGTGGTATATTGTCTGGCGAATCTGTTTTTCTTGCCGATTTTTCCTGTTTCAAGTGCGCCGACCTAGTATCATTCGCACTTTGACTGTTCTGGTAGTTAGACGGATGTTCATTGGGCCTCTCCACTTTGGGGCAAAACCTTTAACGACTCGTTCACGTAAAGCTGGACCTGCCGTTGGGGACTTGTTGTTGCGAACTATGATCCCCTCTCGGGATGCACTCCTCTGGTACACCACCCTTTCACCTCCTTTACCCTACCTCCAACCTTGGTCAATTTGGCCAGCTCCCTACAAATTTCTGAGTGCTTCTCTGGAAAATTCTCTGATCTGCCCTGCTTCCTCCCAGCCCCCCCCCAAGAGAAAAAAGGAAAAAAGAACTGCTGTCAAGCGAGGTATAAAGCGTTTAGCAGGATTTGTTTTCCCATGTTTCATCAAGATTGAGTGGGCCCTGGGGTTCGCTATCAGCACGAAATTTCACGGGTGACGTGTACCCATTAATCACGTTGATTTTTCTGAGTCAGATGATTTTTTAAAGTAAAGGGGAAAGCCTGAATTTATGTGACCCTTGAGAAATTTCAGATTTTGACGCTTTGCAACTCTGGGAGGATTTTATCCGGAAAATAAGAAAAATGGATCTCAGATAGTTTCAGAACGGTTTTTCTGAGCATCTGAAAGCCTTCCCGAAATGACACTCTAATAAATCACCTGTGCACGCCAGTGATTTATGGCCTGCCCCTGTGTGTCCCCGAAGAAATTCCACATTACATCGATGGGAAACGATATTGTACAGATTTTCGATTCAATCTTTTCCAGATTACGATGATTTGAATCTTCGTCAATTGACCTTCTTCGGCTCTTCTGAAGTTGTTTATTTTCTCCATTCACCATTACCGTCAATAGACGTTCTCATTTGATCCATTTAGGCTTGTAGGCCCGATAGGCACGTTATAATTGCACTTCATATCTCGCGCTTTGAACGGCCACGATTGAGGTTTTGATAACGTTTACGCTGCCATGACGGCGCTAAAATAGAATTCTGTCTACTGATCACTGATTGCAGGTGTTATTCACTCTCTGCCATTCTTCCCTTTAGTCGCATAAGTAGTTAACAGTAGCGACAAAACTTGTTTTAAATGCATAGTTAATAGATTTAATGCAATGGCTTTTGTATTTTTTTCTCCGTTTAGTTCACTGTTTGCTGCGATTCGTTATTCTTTTATTTGATTGTTTATTTTACTATTTATACATTTTATCAAAACGAGTCGAATAATCGGGGTTTACAAGAAGCAGTCAAGGATGGAGAAGCTTAAGAAGCTGATAAACTTCCTGGTAGGACACACCTGTCCTACCACTTTCACTTTGAAATTGTAAAGGCTTTTGAGTGCCACTTGACATACTCAGTGACCTGCAAGGACACCGATGTACAGGGTTTTCTTTTTAGCTTTTGAGACAGGCTTAGAACCAGTTACCCCGATCATAGAGTGAGAGGCTTCGTTGGCCCTTGCAAAAACCGATCTTCTGGCTTCAAACACTCCCGCAGTGCTTGTGACAGTTGGCGCCACTTGCCACTACTTTACTTCTTACCTGAGTGAAATTAACCAAAATAGCTATTACGGCGGGTAAACCATTCACACAACACGTCAGAATTTTAAAATCTGCAATTAAAATGGAAAAAAGATCTGGTATGGTTGAATATGGGAGCATCATGGGCATGTGAACTGTACCACTCCCTTGAAACATCCCCTCACACCCGGTGAAAGTGGAGATGGGAGGAGAGAGAAGGCCATCAGTCACCAGATGATCATTTACCAGAAGTGGTATGTATAGGCAGTATAATCAGCAGGACGGAAAATCAGCAGTGGGTCTTTGAAATCTCTAATGGGAGGAGGTCAGAGGGGTCAAATTCACCCTTTCACAACGAATTTTGTAACAGGGTCTCATTTGGGGCTAGTTGCACCACATCTGACTTACTGTGACTCCCACCGTTTGACGTTCTGCTAAGGCTGAATACAGGAGAGGAGTGATCATCGCTAGTCAACTGTCAGTGGCAGAAGTGCTGAATGGCTCCGGTATACAAGTTTATCCGAAACGGTACCAGAACGGATATTATTATGTGGTTGTACCGCTAGACTTCCCGTGGATGCAAGTTTACAACGAGTTTGGTGAAAAACCCGACAAGTTGGCGCCTGGCACCATCCTTGCGCCGAGCCCTATGTCCTTTTTGTGATAAGCGAGCTGACTAACCGCTCAACGGTACAGTTTCCGAATCTTCTTAAGGTCTTGAAGTGTCCACAATGGAGTATTGCCAAGTATTCAGACCCCTTCATACAATCCTGCTCTCCCCTGGAAGCAGAACATGACTCCCTGACGTGAGCTTACCTTCCCTGGGTGAATAATCGCTGCGCGAATCCCATAAAGGACAGTGGTAGCCATGAGCGGAATTACTCCGATTGTTATTTTTTTCACTTTCACATTTACACTCCATTTCTCGGAGATTAGATGGGCGTGTTCATTTGGTGTGGCCAATTCGCGTTTTTTCATGGAACATGTCCATTTTAGACAACTGTTATACCTCCTTGTACTGTACAAACACACAATTACAATTGTCTCGAAACCTCAATGTCCTAGCAGAGACGCAGTAGTTGCCACACTTAAATAAACTATACAAACGCCCTCCCCACCTCTGGGATATGGAGTATACCGTCACCACGGCACGTCGTTCAATAGGGACTCCCAGCAAGGGAGTTGTACTTACCTTCGAGGAAAATGGTGCGCTACATACAGTCCACACCCCGTCCCCTGCTGAACGGCAGTTTTTGGGGAAACGTGGAGAAAACTCTGAAACGAAAAATTGGGGAGGAGTGGTGATATGAATACGGGGAAATTTAGGAATGTTGTAGGTAGAGTGGGGGATGGGACCATCAAGAAAAGAAATGGGCGCAGTTCGGAGACGGTGGGAGGCATTTTGCACTCCGACCCATCTAGAGAGCTCTTTCATGAGCAAGACAAGAGTTGTCGGGTTTCAGACAAGCTAGCGAGCATGGTGGCTAGCCCAGCTTGCACCAGCTTCACAAGTGTTCACCGGTTTCACCAGAGCGGAACTTGTGAACCGGAACTAGTAAAGCAGAAGGTACAATATGCGCCCCGTTGCCAAACAGCGCCAAGAAATGTTTTGTGGGGGGGGGTCTCGTCTCGCAAGAAATTTTCCCAACGGCGGTGGGAGGGTATTTCACTTTCACCGCCTACTGCCCTGATTATTCCTACGACGCTTGTGTGCTCACTTCGTGCTCTTACGCCTGTCACTTTAAATAGATCATGTTCAGGAATGTTAACAATTACAACCACTAAAAAAGTAGCCCTTTGGGCGAGCTTCTTCAAACGTTCCCTGCGAAACCGTACTTTTGGCCAGCTTTTTCGCCCATGACCTTATCTGCATTAGCCTTGCCTGTTCCTATGGCTGCTATGGAACCGTGAAATAGGCATACAACCTCGGAATTGATGTTACAGTGAGGGAATTCATGCATCTGTTACATTCTCCTCGCATCCCTTACAACATTGCGGTTGTAACCAGAAGGTTTCTTCAGAAACAAAAAATGAAGCTGTCGGCGCTTCTCCTGGTGGTGTGTAATGACGAAACAGGTTGCAAACATGCAGTTATCTCTTCCACCTTTGCTCTGGAAATCTATCTGTATCTATGCTCTCTGAATTTTCATTTTGATTTCTACTCCTTCAAATACTAATTTCAATTTTCCACTTCCCGCACTAACAAAGGGGGTCTTTCAGGTCTTTCTTTCGGGTGTATTTTCAAATGGTTTGTTGCTTGCTGTAGAGCTTCATGAGGGAACCTCAGTAGCTCATTTTCCCTGCGCCCGCCCGGGAAGGCAAGCGAAAGGTTGACAATAGACCAACGGTTTGATTCCCATGCCCCCCCCCCCCCCGAAATTTTGATAAAATTTTGCATTCCTCCAACACTTATTTTCTGGTGTTCATGCAAGTCGAGACCTTCTGTCCGAACAAAAACTAGTCCACTATCACCCGAATTGTTTGTCCCAGATCCCAGAAGAGCTTACTGTAGTCTATTTCGTTGTAATTTTCTAGAACTTTTCAGCTCCTTTCTAGCATTCCTAGAAGCGCGCAGAAGCGAACTACATCTTTGTGCCCCACACTTACCCCTGTAACATGCAATCGTTCTGAAAATGGATCCCGTGACCAAAAAGCAGGGCGCATTATTGGCAGGGGATTTCCGAGTCCAACAGTCCGCACAACCCCCTTCCCCCGCCTGTTTAAGAGAGATGGCGTTAGTTACGACCCCCCCCCCCTAAAAACATTCCCTGCCTTCCTACCTGACCACGTTTCCTCGTGCTTTTCAACATTCTACCATTTTTTGTGTCCAAAATTGTACGTGCAGAAATTTTGATGTCTCCAGGCAGCGAGGGGTGTGATCTTGACCCACATGTAAAATTAGTAAAATCTACAACCGTGGCCAAATATTGTCCCACGCCCGCGTATTGGACATCTCAGAAGACAAAAACGACGCCGCGCGAGCCCCCTCTTCCCCTAATCAGAGCAAATAGTTCACCCTGTTGGGTACCCCAACGATGATGTGCCCTGCCGTTGTGACTTCTTCCCAATGCTCTGAGCATCTATTGCGCTCACAGGCTCTTAGCAGGTGAAAGGCCCAGGCCCAATACCGGACTGATCACCACTGGCTAAACTACACTGCCGATCACGCTCCTATATTTACGACATGGTCATCCGCACGCTTCACGCTGCTGCGGAGAACGAGTCCTGCTCTTTCACTCAAAGGCCAAAAGCGCAATCCTTCGAGCAGGAAAGACTTTTGAATCTAAGCATGTCGTACTTTCCGGGATCCTCTGCGAGGGTCATTTCGTTTCTGGAGGGAGGGCTGACGTTGCTCGCGGTTGTTATCTTCCCTCGTTTTCTTCTTCGTTTCAAGTGCTCTAAATTCCGAATGTGAAAAGGAGGGTCGTATTCTGCAAACCTTTTTCCCAACCGGAAAACGTGTCCTGCTTAGTATTTATTTGATTTCTTGACAAAAGATGCCTCGAGGGATCTGTGTGCATTGAAAAATGGGAAATCATGTTAGATATATAAGCGTGAAAAAGCTATTTTGCAATTGAAACAAATTGGATTCCAAAGGCTTTTCAGCCTTGGTAGATTGAGCACTTGACCCCTGGGGGATTGCGCTATTCTCTGCGATGTAAATCCGAAGACCTGCTTAAGCGACGCATAAGCGTCCTTCTTTGTACGAGTGGTCGTCCTCTGTCTCCTAGGCTCCCCCTTCGCGGCATTCAAGCGAAAGTAAATGAAAGGGCAGCTATGGCTTCATAGATGGCAGCATGACGTCGTAGATTTCCCTTTCCCAGTTGCCGCGCCCACAAGAAACAAGAAGAAACAAAGGCTAATTTCTGTCACCTGTTCATTTTTTTACATCGTGTTGTTCCTCTTCTTTCACTCAGAGGTGGTATTACTATTAGTGCATGACGCTAAGAAACGATAAGTGAGCCAGAGGCGGCAGAATATCGCTTTGATGGCATAAAACGAGCAGGTCTGGACAACTCGTACAGTGGGGCTGCCAGTGTCCTTGCCCTGTTCACGATGGGATACAGTGCTCTTGAGTGCCTCTAGTTGCACAAGTTCTGTGAAATTATCCACAAGTTGAATAGGGGCAGAGAACAGCCTAGGCTGCGTTCATACTTTGCAGCAGCGTCTGCAAGCGTCTGCCAGCGACCACTAGCGTTCCGAGCGTCCGGCAGCGTCAGCGACCAGGAAAGTATAGATATCGATCTAGCGTCTGCCAGCCTCTAGAGGGCTAGGGGAGTATAGGTATTGATCTAGCCAGCGTTCACCAGGGCTGGGAGTAGAAGAATGGGGAAAAAGGAGAGTAGCAGCTGGATGAAGCGTCGCAAAATTGCGGCGTGTGCAAACGCACCGTACAACTACTTCGTACATTAAATTGCATAATGTGCTTAGTAGTTATGCGGCGCGGCTGCACACACCGGTGGGTTAGGTCGATAGCTATGCTTTCCTAGTCGCTGACGCTGCCGGACGCTCGAAACGCTATTGGTCGCTGGTGAACGCCGTCGCAAAGTAAGAACATCCTCGCGTCCCGTGTTTTTGACAAATGCATGCTTATTAACTCATGAGATGTGGGTAATTTGTTACCGAAAGGGCTATTTAGGAGCATGTCAGATGGACATTCTGGCGAGAAGAAACTAAATTCACTGGGGCTCCCTCATGGGCCTTTTTTACCTCCTGTCCTCATAATAAAACTCCGTAAGTGCTTCTCTATGCAAATAACGAATCACTTCTCAATAGAGCAATTCGCATTTACATGTTTCCGGAGACAGTCGTGAGAAGAAAGCCGCCCGTCACATGCGGGGGCATGCAAGTCGTCCCTCCCGTTTACCAAGCAAGTTTCTCGCCCCTTGAACAAAAAACTCTTTGCACTTTCATTTAAGCCTCACTACTTCAACATAGCCCACTCATTCACAGCGTTTTATTATTCATTGTTGAAACGTTTAATGTTATGACTAAGAAAGATCAAACTAGTTCGACTATTTACATTCGAACTAATCAAAGTTCACTTGTTACCTACTCATTAAGGACACGACACGTGTTGCCTCCATTCATGCCAAAGAATCTTCTGCGCACATCAATCCTCGGAATTATACAAGAAACATTCCTGAGGTTCTTACTTCATTTTTCGAATTTTTGATTTGACTTTTCACTTTTGTTTTTTAGTCATTATTGCAGCAAACTGGTTCCCTCGATACTTTGCTCTCATGAGCAAAATCTCTTAAAACCAGTTTCAGGCCGCATAACGCTCCAAATGAAGATAACAAGGTTAAGGATAAAATCTGCGCCACTGATCATCCTCTATGGGATGCGCCGCGCACTTTCCTTCCAGTCAGAATCGTAGTTAGCTATTGAATGCGGTGTAGCCTTGGGAGGGCTAGCCGTATACGAGCCAGTGCTCTTATCCTCTCAGACTTTTATGGAACCAATATACCGTCACCGGTAAACATGCTTGGTTAGCCTCGGCTGGAGTTGATCTGGAATTCGAAACCCTTACTACGCGGTGGTATTCGCGCTACTTCCGTCTCAGTAACGTAATGGTCCTTGATACTTGCGTCGAACTTTCGTTAGCTCTCTCTTGAGCTCATAAGGAGCATCGGCTGTCAGAAGGCGGGTCTTATTGGGATCCGGAGGGTGGACAGCTTGGTGGACCTCTGCAGGAACCGATCCGGGATGGACCTCATACCCTCGTGTAAGCGTGCCACTTGCCAGCACTCCACCTGAGCTTCGTGAATAAGACATAGTTAAGAGAAAAGTTGCTGCTTGTTTTTACTTCTTATTATTATTATTATTATTATTATTATTATTATTATTATTATTATTATTATTATTATTATTATTATTATTATTATTATTATTATTATTATTATTATTATTATTATTATTATTATTATTATTATTATTATTATTATTATTATTATTATTATTATTATTATTATTATTATTATTATTATTGCCATGTCATCATCATTTTTACTTTTACTATTACCTCGGATAATGTGGGGCATGACCATGTGACGTAAGAGAGAAGAGCCTTGTTCGCTGTGAACGCGCGGGGTGTGTTAGAGAGGCTGGGTTTATCGCAGCGAATCCTTTAGAAATCTAAATGAGAGCTTTAAGATGGGAGATTCGGCGACGGGAGGGGGGGCATTTTGCTTCCCATCGATGTGTCGACCCATCTAGATAGCCTTTTCTTGAGTTGACACGTTTTACCATGGTGGCTAGACGAGCTTGCTCCAGCTTTACAGGAGTTCACAGGCTTTACTAGAACTAGACTTGTAAACCGGAAGCAGTGAAGCACTGAAAGTCCTGATATGAATGATAACAGGATCGTCTGCGAATTCCGATTGGAGAAATCCCAGTGAGCACCGTGACGTCTTGAAAAGCTGTACAGGACGGCGGAAGAGTGAAAAGTGGCGTTTTTATCCTGGGTCACGGATCGCCCGAGGTTATGTCAATGTTTTTCTTCATGATAGACGATTCTGGTATCATTAATCAAGCTGAGCGGGTGTACACTCATCAAATTCGGGTGGGATTCGATCTGGTGGGCGTTACAAAAATCATGCGAGCCGCAAGCCACTGCCCAGCCTCTGTGCAATACTCGGATGCTATGAGGCACTTCAGAGAATGCTGGTTTTCCAGTACTGGTAACCTTCAGATGTACTGATGGCAGCTGCACTGCTTGCTCTGGCAAATCGTGCAATTCATTGGCAGCTCATCTGACCAAATCAGTTAATTTGGATGAGAAGGGGGGGGTTAGAGTAAGGAAAACCTTCCGTCCTTATCCCGCGTCCTGCCAACTCACACACATTTCCACAGTGCTCCCAGACAGAGCAAGTCGCAGAGCTAAAAATCTCTGGCAAAGGGGGGGGGGAGTCGTACTAGGTCGCTGGAGGGCATGTGGTCCTTTTTGCTTCTGAGTAGTAGTGGCTGTAGACTTTTCTCACTTTTCTCACAGTTTTTTGCGATGTACCTCCTCCCTCGCTTGAACGGCAGTTCTTCAGGGAGAAAGCGGGGAATTCGGGAGGAAAATGGGGAACAACGTCTAGAGGAATGCTAGAGGCCGGAAATTGAGAGGAATTGCAAATAGGATGAGGCATGGGGAAGGGAGGGGTTGTGCCGGAGAAGTAACTTTCAAGGGGTCATATTTCGCAAAATTTATCCCCAACGGCGGGACATGTTCTGCTTGACCAAGGTTTCCCCGATGAAGGACTCTGGGCTGGCTTTATCGAATGGGAGTAACTACCAAATTTGTTTGCAGGTCCCTTTAGGCACCAATGCCGACAAACCTCGCGAACTGACCTTAATCTCAGTTAGTTTCACTGTTGTTAGTCTCATCCTGGAAAGGAGCAGGACTAAACAGAATGACGCATGGTCCTGTCGGAGCTTTCTGTCCCAGCAGCAGTGGCCGCAGGCAGCAGGTACGTCCTGCCGATTCGGCGTATTTTTTACGACCCCCTTTCCCCATCCACCATCTTAGCTGCCATGCTCTTATCCATTCCCAACTTATCTTCCTAACATTTTCATAACTGACCTAATCTTAATTAGTCTCACTGTTGTTAATCTCATCCTGGAAAGGAGCAGGACCTAACAGAATGACGCATTGTCCTGTTGTAGAGTCCTGTCCTAGTAGCACAGGCCGCAGTCAACAGGCATGTCCTGCCGATGGTGCATATTTTTTAAGACCCTTTTCCCCAGCACCATCTTTGCTGCCATGCTCTTGAGCATTCCCAGTTTATCTTACTAACTCCTTTCCGTAGAAATTGGCCAGGTTTTCCCCCGAAAAACTGCCGCAATCGGGGGGGGGGGGGGGGGGGGAGGGGAGTTGGTGCAACGATGAGCATCGAGAAAATTCCAAAAACACTCTTTTCTAAGGCAAATACGACGCCTGTACCCTTCAGGGATTGAATACGATCCCCTGGCCGGATATCTGCAGCTTACGCCGTGCCCTCCTTACGGAGAGAACCAGAGAACCACCGACGGAGTATCAGATGCGTATTGAATAACGAGAGGTCAGGCTGCAATCTAGGCTATTTGCTTCCGGAAGGATTTGAACCTACGTTTACGTTTGGTGGGCATGGCGTTTATCCAGTAAACCATGGAACAGCAGTATTTCCCTCGGCTCTCCCTGAAGGCACAAATTATAGCCAATGAGACTTTCGAACGTGGTTTGTGTTGTCCAAAGACGCCCTGTCCACTCGAAAATAACAACCCGACGAAAGTGACCGACGGGGGGAAAAGCGCTCTCGTGCCGCAAATCACTCACGGAGTGCTCTATGTCCACTTGGGATGTCGCCGTGTGTGTGAGAGTGTGTCCTCGACGGTTCTTCAGCGATGTCAAATCGTAGGTCTCGAGCCTTTAAGCACAAATTGAACCTTGGGTCAGTTTTTTTTACCGTACGATTTTTTACTAATACCGCTTGTTCTCATCGCATGTCTTTCCTCTGCCATCATTTTTACAGCGTCAGTAATTCTCACCGCGCCTGTCAATCTTAGGTGCAGTATTTCAATGTAATCATTTTTTCACCCGTTTCATCACCGTGATTGATAACCGGTCTAGTCTAATAAACTCAATGGGTGGTTTACTAGATGAAAAATGAAGGCGTAAGATTTCTTTAATAACTATCCAGTTGTAAGGCATTACTACTATGAGGCGAAGGTGGTGTAATGGCAAGTGCCTCGCTTATTCTACGCGTGGTCCATAATCGTAACCCGGATCGCATCCAGTCATGCCAATCAGGCGTTCTACCCTTTGAGCCCAGGTCAGGGAGAATGAAAACACTGACCTTGTGCATCGGGTAGTCACGCAAGTCATTGCATTGTATGGATTTATCGTCCACAATAGGGCACTATGGCTCTAGCGGGAGTGACCAGCGTCGTGAGCCTTATCCTTTATTCTTTGAGGTATAACTGCAAAGTGTCGGCTCAATGATAGCGCCATATGATTGGCACACCCCCTTGGATAAGCCTGAATATCCTACAAGACAGTCCCTGAAAAGGAGGCCTCGTGTGCCACTTGCCTCCCCCCCTCTCACACCGCGAAAAATTCTTCGAGCAGACGGCAGCGTAAAAAAAATTCGGGATGTAGCGTACGATGTCATAGAGTTTTTCTATGTGTTACGAACATTATGGACCTCCCTAATATACAGGGGGGCCAAAAAAAGTCATTTTGCCTCCATGACTTTCAAGGCGCTATAAGTTACACTTTATTAAATTTTTATCGGACATTTTTACTACCATATTAAAGAGCACATTAAATACTATAATGATACTCCGCCACAGCCTTCTGGAGGAGCGCCATCGAGAGATTCGGCCGCGCGAAAGTGAGTGGGTACCGGAGTTGAGCGAGATCGTTGATTTCTCCGCCACTGTAGACCACCCTGTTGAGCTCCGCCCGAACTAGGTAATTGAGTGGGTTCAGGTCAGGGGACATATTTCAATATTACATCTTCATCAGGTACGAAACGCCCTTCCATTCGAAGTAGGCGGGAGTTTTTCCAAAACCCTTCGATTCCATGTGGTGGCACCCAATGCTGTAGCAGTACAAAGTTTCCAAGAAGGTACGGGCGACGACATGTGAGGAGGATATTCTTCTCGAGTTGCTTGATGTAACCGCCAGCGCTCACCTTCAGTCGGGGTCTACAAAGAAAATATCGGTCTTCCCATTCCAGGTACGGCCGGTCCACACCATCAACCCGCGCCTTGGTGAATGGGGTGAAGATGATGTCCTGGACCGTAGCGACGTTGCCGGAGCTGCTCGATGTTGAGGTCTTGCAGATCAAGAGTACTGGTCTCCAGGTAGCTATCCATGGGTGATTCCATTCAAGAAGCTGTTTGGAGGCCACGTGAATTCCAAAGGCGTTCTCCACTCAGGCCGCGACTGGAGATGACTTCATATTTTGGTGTACATGAAGGTGAATGGCGGCAGCCGGCTCCTGCTTATAGAGGAAGATCTTGGGTATCTTCTCATATCCACTTCCTCTGTCTGGGCTGCGAAAACTTCGCTCATATG
>MU950485.1:0-11970 GCA_036418165.1 Cooperia oncophora
TCCCCCATAGGAGTGTAGTTGTTTGGCAGTGAAACCGTCAAGCCTCGGAAATGTTCAGAACTGTTTCAGTGCAGTGCGAACGAGGATCGCCGCTGCGAATCGGAGAGGAGTCACAGCGCTGTCAGGCCAACAATCAGTGTCCGATGTCGCACGAATGTCGAGTCGATCAAGGAGTCTGCTGTCCGAGAAAACGTTGGAGCGGTTTTACTTCTCATGGCTTCCACTGCTGAGGATTTTTCAGTTAGAAAGAGTTTAAATTTGTAGAGACGATCTGTGCTCAACCGCTGAGAGTTGGAGATTGCACGGAAAACGTGAAACGGTACTGGTACAACGCAAAAGCGAGGCAGTGTCAAATGTTCGAGTATACAGGTAAGCAAGAGTTCTACTACTTGTTCGTCCAGTTAAAGATTCTCAAAGGATTTTCACCGTGCTTCATGGCTGAGCGCATCCAGAAGATGTACTGGTATTGAGAACGGGACAAGTTCCAGTTTGGCCGCAAAGAACCACAAGGGTCTCTCGCATTGGATTCAGAGCGCGTTCGTATTCTTGACTCGATCGCGCTAACCAAGTGCAAGCGATCTGATTGAGCGATTGAAGCGATGAGATTGCGAAGTATGAACGCGCTCTCAATAGGATTGCTCCTGGTAGGGAACAGAGACGAAGAAGTGGTCGAGAAGTTCATTTCCAACCATATCGGTAGCCGTTTCACATCTGATTGTTCGAGCCTTCGAGCAACATATGAGGTATGAAGAGTACAGCAAAAGAGTAGAGAAGTTCGCATGAGTGGCGAACATTGTGAAGGCCTTGACATGGGAAACTCCACTCGAGTGGTTGCAACCAGCCACCAATTGATGGCGATGAGCAAGATTGGTCTCACAGCCAATCGAAAGCGGCTCCCTCTTTCTCGAAGGAAGATTAATCAACTCCGACCGAGCCGTGGCTGAACAAATCTGCTCTCTAACATCAGGGCGGCCCTAGCCCTGGTACAAATTGATCACTGGCGCGGGGATAAGAAGCAGGTTCTCGAGTTGGAAATATGATCCAAAAAACGCCTTTCCAAGAGCTCCACGAACCAAGTTGGCCAGAGAAATTAGTCAGTGCTCCCTTTGGAGGAGAACATCCTCGACTTCAACTATCAGAGACTGTTCCTGACAGACAGAAGTGGCTCCCCAGTTTGCATGTTTATACCCGTTCACTCATAGCCTCCTAAATCAAGCGGTATTATAGTCCCTTATGTTTTGAGCGAACCGTTGCCTAACGATCATATCTTCTGCCGGAGGAGGAATCAATGACCTACTCTCGTTTTCACTGCGGATCAGGAGGGCTGGGCTGACGCCGCGCCACACAACGCTACTGACACGTCACCACCCAATTTACGCAGCGTGAAGAACGACTACATATCAGATGTAGCACGAAGGGTTTGTGCGTATATCTTGTGTTGCTAGTCGTTGGAAATGCAGTTCCAATCCACGCCCACTTAAACTGGTGCCCATGGAACTGCTTGGAGTTTTCAGGATGCCAAGGCAATGATAACAATTTCGAAACAGTTCTGGATTGCCAAAATTTCTGCAAAAATGCTATCCGTGAGTCCTCTTTGATCTGCTCTTATTGTAGCTGCTATAATCATTGTATCTTACAGCCGAACCAAAATGCATCCAAGGACAGGCGTATCGTAATCAGTTCGGTGACTTCACTACCTGTTCCCCGGGAGTCGGTTGTCCATCCAATCACGAGTGCTACTACGATGGAGAGCAGTGGGGGTGTTGTCCCACGAAAGGTTAGGCGTTTTTATTTGGTTCCTGCTCCATGAGCAGTGGTTTCAGCTTTGTTGTTTCAGCATTTACCTGTTCACTGAACGCCGACTCGGGAGTGCAATGTGGCGCCGGCTCTACATTTCGATACTTCTACAACGCCCATACACAAAACTGCGAGACTTTTCAGTATAATGGATGCGACGGCAACTCGAATAATTTCGCGAGTCGCGAGCAATGTGAGGAGCATTGCAGTGTTGGAGGTGAGTAACATGGTTATGGTTACTGAAGGAGACTGTGATTTTTAGCATGCAAGGAAATGGTCATTAGGTACCAATTATTTGCTCACTTTCTAGACACTTGTCGTAAATCGATAACGTTGCGTTCGTGTAAAATTTGCCAAAAATGGATATTGTACTGGCACATTCTCCCCTTACTAGGATCTGTAAACAGCCTTTGTTTCATGTTGTTTGCGTCCAGATAAGGCTGTATGAACACTTTGTGGTAGCGTTCACCGGCGTCTACCAGCGTCCACTAACGTTCCGCTACCGGTCCGGCAGTGTCAGCGGCTAGGAAAGTATAGATATCGATCTAGCGTCCACCAGCGTCTACCGGCGTCTCCAGCGTCTGCCAGAGTCTCGAAGGCTAGGGAAGCATAAGTGTCGTTCGAGCGTCTGCCAAATTCTAGCAGAATACCAGCGTCCACCAGCGACCTGTAGTAGAGAGTATGGGGAAGTACAAGGGTAGTAAACAGCTGAATTAGGCGTCGTGAAATTGCAGTGTGTGCAACGCTGGTAGACGTTGGCAGACATTAGATCGATATCTATATTCCTAGCCATCTAGACGATGGCAGATGCTGGTGGACTCCGGTAGACGCTGGCAGAAGCTAGATCGATATCTATACTTTCCTAGTCGCTGACGCTGCCGGACGCTCGGAACGCTAGTGGACGCTGGTAGACGCTGGTGGACGCTGCCGCAAAGTATGAACGCAGCTAATGATAGGTTGGGTGCGCAACTGCTCAAACTCTGCCTCGGGATTCACGCTGAAGGAACGTTTTGTATAGCTAGCTAGGTTATTCCAACGAAATGCTATGCCGCTGGCCAAAAGCCTTGATGGTTAAATTACCTCGTTCCATGGATCGTGAGCCTTGTCAAAATGATGTTCTCTTAGCCTCTGAAATGACGACTTCTTTCAGGTTGCCCATATGGAGGGACACCGCTTCGGGACCACTCGGGCATGCTTGCAGTCTGTTCTAGTCAAGAGAACTGTCCCAGCTCCCACGAGTGCAGTCCAGTTGTTGTCGGTCTGAGCACGATTAATCGTTGCTGTCCTACAAGAGGTGAGTAAGGATTACTTCAGCATATTAGGACGCACTTTCTCTGCATTGGAAATGCTCGGTATGGGAAGAAGTTCAAGTATGTAATTCCACTGCGACTAGTTTCTATAAGACTAATAATGACAGATCGTTCCGGAGCGCCTTATCCGGTCTGCGAGGAAGCTCCGAACCATTTTTCTGAAACTCAACCTCCTTGCACAAGCTTCCAAAAAGGCTGCGAGGTTCTCGTCATTTTTGCGAATAATAATAATAATTACCCTCATTTCTGCTAGCTAAAGAAGCTTCTATTGAGTCATGGTGCCTGCGAACAGCAAGTTCCCTTCAGGCTTACGCTACTTTCTAGAAGTAAAGGCGCGTCGCGATCACATGCCAAAAGTGACCACAAACTGTCGGCATGAAAAGAAACGCGGAGTACGCACGCATTAAGGAATATCCCACTGCTTGCGGTTCGAAATGTCTTGATTGACGCAGGTGCGAGTCAATCAGAGTGCTGCAGCTAACGCCACCTCCTTCACCCTGTTAATCCCTGCCCGCAACTCGGGTCTAATCCAGTTTACACAGTGCTTGCTCCGAGCATTGTAAACGCTAAGTCTCTCTGGAGTCTCGATCGCCGAGCGGCGGTACGTGTATTAGAGAACTCAATCAAAGGTCTGCGAACCTTCGTCGCCACTGAATGCATTAATTTCATAGGTGGTCCTTATTTCACGCTCTTCAGCGCCTTCCTTTCGCAGCCACTTTTTTTTTTGATTTACTTCCGCTCCCTCATGTGACCACTCTTCTAAACAAATTTTGACGCCTGAGCCTGCAAATGTCTCGATCCGCGCGTGCGCTGTTTTCTTAAGGATGTAATTCCACTCGCGCACACTCTCTCGGTTTCTATTAGACCTATTAATACGGCAGAGTACGCTTCCGCAGAGCGGCTTTACTCCGGTCTGCGATGAAAGCTCGAACTATTTTTTCGAAATCAACCGCATCACTGGCACATTACGCTTTCCCTAAAATAGGCTGCGGCGGTTCTCGTCATTTGTTGCGACTTATATTCTAAATAACATAATAAATTACTCATTTCTTAGCTAGCTACACAGCAAGCTTCTATGGAGACATCGGACAGTCCTCTTGGCAAATAACCAAAGTTAAGCAAATCAACAAGTTCCCGTTCAGGCTTACGCTTAGTTGTCTAGAGGTTGACTCCTCCACTTCTTTTCGCGCGTATAAGGCGGCGGGAGGATGACTTCGTCTTACTTTCATCGTGTTTTCCTATAGTGGACCATTTATACCCTCAAGCTCCTTCCTGTATTAACAATTGCAATATATGGTGACGGTCTAAACTAAATTCGACGCGCGGCTTGTCTTAGGGCTCCTCCACGGTCCTACAATTAATAATTATATTGAACTCAAGAAATGTCTTGAAAACTTCGTTTAGCGAAAATGTCAGCACATATTAAAGACGCCCCCCTCGCCCCGACGCCCTCCCCAAATCTGCCGGCTTCAGCGAATCAGCCATGCCGATTTTCGGCCGGGTGGCGTACTCTGCGAACGTCCCTCTTGAATGACGCAACCCTCGCTATCTAGGAATTAGCTTCTAAGATTGGGAATAATATTGAGAATAAAATTACCTTAAATTATTCTCTACCGCTAGCCCTAAGTGTACTCGGCGCTGATTAAAAAAAGCGTAGGCAGAAAAACTCTCTCATCACAACTAGGGCGCGGGCTTCTGTGCACAGAGTCTGAGGCACTGATATCAGTTCTTTATTGTGTGATAATGCGAAAATTATCATACTCTTCAGCGTACATCGTGTGGCTCCTCCCACCCAACAGGGAACGCAGTGTGGAGCGAACTTCGTGACCCGGTACTACTTTAATATCGTCACCAGCAAATGCACGCAATTTCAATTTGTTGACGGCTTGTGCATCGGCAACTAACAAACTTCCTCACAGCCTGCAGGGCAGTCCGTCGCAGATTTTTGTTATGGGCAGCAGTTGTGACGTTGATCTACCTCACTTTTTCGATTTGATTTGAATTGCACATTGTGAACAGTGTTTAGTGCTGTACACTCGCCTTGTGCATCGTACACGGGGTGTGCACAGGAAAGGGGCTGGAGGGTGTGATACCCGTTAGAAATTGGGAGTGCCGCTCGCCAGCATTGCCTAAGATGGCAGTAGCCTTGTTGAAGAGCGAAAATTTCGCGTCAGTGAACTCGCAGTCAGAGGTAAGGACCAATAAGAAGTGAGGAGTGTGGCTGGCCGTGCTGTGTGTGGTGAGTCAGGAAACGGCAGCCTGTTATCACTACCCTCCGCGAAATTATATAACAAACTAGGTCATTTGCGGCTACCCCTATAGATGAAACAGCATACTGGAAACATTTTCACCAGTACTATCGTGAATGTAGCGTACTGAACGCATCCAAAAGGCGCCATCGGCATTATATGGACGTAGCTGCGTGCGCCCTTAGTTTCGACATTTAGCCGGGGCGCAGTTTGTCGACGGGGGGGGGCATTCGGCTTTTCATAGATGTGCCGACCCATCTAGGTAGCCTTTTCTCGAGTTGACACGTTTTAGGATGGTGGCTAGACGATCTTACTCCAGCTTCACAGGCGTTCACAAGTTTTACCATGGTGAGATTCGTAAACCGGAACTAGGGAAGCAATGTTAGTACAAAATGCCCCCCCCCGTCGCTAAACAGCGCCGGGTTTCACTATCAGGCATGTAGAAAAGACATTCGGTCGATGAGCATCTCTTTTAAAGGCGCGAATGGCACGATAAATTGACAAGGCATAGAGGTCAATACGCCCAACACGAAAGAATACTGTGCCTTAGCAGGCGCTACATGGCGTCTTTCGAAACCGAGGGTGCCGTTATAGCGCCTAACCAAGGTGCAACATGTCGACCCACACGGCACTGCAACTGTTGTTGGTACGATGCCAGGGGGAAGCGGGGAACTTGTCCAAAAATGCTCGTCCAATGCTGTGCAGAACAAAGGCTTTTTCGCAGGTTTCTGGACGCTTAACCCCCTCTTTCATCACTTTCCCCACTAGACAGGCCCCTGATACTGTTTCGAGCAATCACTAAATTATCGCGGCCCATGCTTTTGAGCGTATTTGATTCCCATTCAGGATCACTGTGAAGTCTGAAATGCATGTTTATCCCACGGAATAACTCGTGAAAGCCAGCTAAGTGTGGTTTATAGCCGCTACACCATCTACGCCTCACCTGACACACGCGACACAAACCCTGGTCATGGAATTTGCAGAATCCTGCCTTTTAGCCAGCAAAACTGATTCACTTTGGAGCTGTTTGTGCCTGTCAAACAGGCATCCCAAGGAATGGCTGAAATGCCTACTTGTCACATACGTTGCACGCAACTAGTTTAAGTAGTAAGCGAGCGGGCGCCGTGGAAGTGGCTCAACCCTGCTTCTGTCCTAACAGCGGTCATTTACTAAGGTTTTATCCTTATGACATGAAAGGTACAAGGTAAGGCAAGTAACCAATAGGCACACGATACGTATAACTGAGCATAAGTACAACAATGGCAACCAATAACGGAATAACAAGCAATGAGATACAACAGAAGGTAAGTGAGATCATGAGCAGGATGATGCAGGTATTCCCGGTAGGACGAGGCGTCGCCTCAGAGATGGAGAGAGGTCCAAGCGGCCGTCTTGGCCTCGGCAAGCAGTCGACTCCCCGAGCTTCTCGTGTGTGCATCGCCACGCCCTGGAAAGACAAGATGAGTCATGGCAAAACATCAGGCGCCGCGCCTGTAACGGCGCGGCTTACAAAGTAGCGCATCCCGACATGAATAATGACTGATCAATTCACATATGTCCACACATGGGATATTAGACCTCTGGAAAAATAACACAAGAAGAAACAGAACAACAAAAGTCACTTGAACCTCTGAGAGTGAGCCCGTTAAAGGCAGTTGGCACGATAAATCCCCAAGACGAGTAGGATTAATACGCCTGGCAGGACGGAATTCCGCGACCCTGAGCAGGCGCTGCCTTTTCCAAGGGAGGTGCCCTTATAAGGGCCCTATCAAGCCACAACATACCGACCCAAACGCCCGCCACGCCCGCCCGCCCAAAATGGACGACCGTTCCTGACGCTCGTATTCATTCATTTGCTAAGCAAATTATGAAGCGAAGGGATTGGTATGAAGCGGCCGTGATGCTGCATGCATATATGGGTACACATATGCAGCCGTATCTTCGGCAAGATGCCTACGGGAAACTCGTCCGAAATCGATTTACAAGTCACTGAGAACGGAGGCTTTTCTTCGCAGGATTTTGACCGTTTCACTCCGTTCTTTCGCCATTTCCCCACTATATAGCGCCCTACTAGCATTTTAGGCCGAGCACCAAATCATCGTGCCAACTGCCTTTAAGGCTGGTTGTGGGGCGAATTCTAATAATTATATCCCAGATTGTGCTCAAATAATCTTTTACAGCATGCCCAGCGGGAAATGTTGCCTACGTCGATCCGAACTCTCAGATGCCCATCCACTGCAACGAGGCGCTCAGTAATAGTTGTCCTCACGGATACACCTGCACCTTCAATGCTTTGATCAATAGCCATGTTTGTTGTGGAGCATCTGATCAAGGTGAGTTCATCCGAAGGGTAAGGCGCAGCTCATCGCATTGATCAGTTCCCGTTTAGGTGTATGTCCCGATCAGGAAAAGGCCTTCATTAGCACTGCGGATATGTCACCACGGGAATGCGTTGTGAACGTGGACGCTTCGTGTCCTGCCAACTACCTATGTCGCTTCAACATGCAGCGAAATAAGTACTACTGCTGTACTAGCATCACTGGGAGTAAGTTTCTGGGGTTAAACAAGCGGCAGTGAGAGCCTTGCAATTATTTTTTGCAGGGACTTGCCCTGCTGGTAAATTCCTGCACAAGGACCCTCATACATCTATGCCCACACGTTGCACTGTGGGGCGAAGTGACCAGTGCGCGGAAGGCTATTCTTGCCAAAGTTATCTACCAAATTCATCACAAGGATTTTGCTGTACCAGCAATGGTAAGTACAGTACTTTCTGCTCCGGGACAGACTAACTAAATATGTTTGGGTCAGCTGTGTGTCCCGACGACGCCGAATTCTACGTTGACGACCAATCGCAATTGCCAAGAGCCTGCACAATGGGCTCGTTCGTCAGCTGCCCTCAGGGGTACAGTTGCAGGTTTGTTTTCTTTCAAGCTGTCTTCTTTTATGTCACTACTTAGTGATAATTTAAGGTCGCTCACATCCACTGTGGAAGGATTCTGCTGCAGAACAGAATCTTCAGTACCTGCGTATATCACAGGTACGAACACAGCTAGAGTTGTACGTAGATAAGGCATCTGGCAATAGGGAGTAGTCAGTAGTTCAGTTCAGTAGTGCAGAACCACCCCCAATCTACCACTACCGAACAACATTCGCCTGCTCCCTCCCCTCCAACTTACCAGAAAGTGCTCGTCTACCGGCGAGTGAACATACAGCACATTGCGAGAATTCATTATTTTCCAAAATCTCCCCGTTCTTACCATTAGTAGACTGATTACGTGTCCATCTCAGGGTGACTCAAATATGACCCCTTGTCAACGGTTGTTCTATGACGCTGCGGTCCGGTAGAGAAGGTTGCGAGAAAGACGTGGCGACAGTTCCTTGATAAATTGAGATGCAGCAATTTTGTGATGTGATGCGTTATATAATTTTTTTCGGGTCTAGGAGAGCTATAGACAAACAGTCGCGTCTTCTTATGAGTACCAGTCGGATCACCCGACTGCCGCCGGGTGCTCCTCCTTCTGTCTCACAGCCCACGGTGGCAGTTATTTTTTATTAAAATGTAGGAAAATGAGTTGAAAAAGCTCAACATCAGTCATTATCTACCAACATCTGGTCCCTCTTGCTTACTACAGACTTTCAACCGTGAGAAGGCTGCACCATATCATTAAGGACCGCAGTTGCGACATCAGAATGGGTAAAGTTGAATTAGTCCGGATGAGTCCTTAACACCCGGAAGAGGCATAACTGCAGAGTCATGGGTGGCACTGAAAAGGAGAACTTCACATTGCTTGTACATGTCAAAGTGTGTGTCGCACGGAGAGCTCGAATGTTACCACCGACAGGACGTCCTCCACTCCCAATTGTTGGGTTCCCTCCTTATTTTGCTTCAGTTGCGACCGCCACCTCCTAACACATCACATAGCAGGCAGATTTGCGAAAATTTTTTGACTGATGAATTTCTCGATTTTCCATTTCTCGACTTTTCCCGGTTTCAGCCGCATCTAATATACCCGCACTCCGCCCCTCCCGCTAGACACCATTGCATGGATCTAAAAGCAAATTAAAAGCAAGCATTTTGATGGACGGGCTTGATTCTGCTGCCATCAAAGGAAAGAGTTCACAAATGAGCCTCGTAACATCGGAATAAAGTCGTAAGAGTGATAAAAAATGTTGCGGCAGTATTGTATCTTACCGTTTTTATCGAGCTGATAAGATATAACTGTCACACGATCATCATAGTGTCACTCAATCACAAATTTTTTATGATTTGGTTGGCGCTGAACCACCTTGAACAGCACGGCGACTGCAAACATCCCTTATCAGCCCCCCCCCCCCATCAATAGTTTACGCTTCAGGTCGCTCACGTTGATCGTCCCTTTATCTCAACCCGCTATATCATTTGCTGAAAAAGGTATTTTGCCATGCGCTGATGAGATGCCTGTGGACTGACTATGAATACGATGACGCTCGACTTATTCTAATGCCCTTAATCGCATCTTATCAGCAGCTAACAGGTTTTTAATGGACGCCATAATGCGTGTTCTCGGCCATTAATCTATATCAACCTTAGAATGAAGAGCTAGCTGGTGGGCTGTCATCCACGCTATGCATATGGTGACCTTCCACTTCTAACGAGGGCTGCCCTCTTATTGAATCTTATCGACTGATTATCACTCTCCTGTTCCCCCAACCATTCAGTATTCCCGTCCAGCCCACCAACACTCACTTCTCTGCGATCAACTGTCTCACTTGCCATTGGACGCGGCCCCATGAAATTTCAGTGACACACAGCAAACACATGACACAACAATCGCACCACATAACCTCGTCATCCGGGCAGTTGATTAGGGCGGTCGTCAACGGGCCGCAGCGCGTGCCAGGAACTATTTGCTTTTTCCAGGCTAATTTAGTCATTTTTTCCAACTTTTCACTGTTTTGGCTACTTTCCCAGATTAGCAGCTCCTTATGCTCCACCAAGGTGGAAAAATGACTAAATTAGTCTGGAAAAAGCAAATAGTTCCTGGCACGCGCTGCGGCCCGTTGACGACCGCCCTAATCAACTGCCCGGATGACGAGGTTACAACATACACACACACTTAGCGGATAATATATAGTAGGATACTTTTTATCTTTTTTCACAATTATTATCATTCTTTGAGTTCTTTCCTTGCTGAGATTCGATTCCAGATGGGTGTCCTCCTGGGAACTTTGTCTTCATAAATGATGCAGGAGATACTGCCACATGTGATCCGTTCAATCCACCGAAATGCTCCTTGTCCAGAAGGTTTCACCTGCCAGTGGTCCACGGCAAATCAAAGGTGAAACTCAAATAGATCTTATTAAGGGTTCCACCCTGTTAATTCGCTTACAGATATCAGTGCTGCGGTTCGAATCCTTCACCGCCATCCGTCAGAGTTAGTAAGTGACAACATTTCCAAGTTTTTCTTACTTCCTTTTCAAAGAGCTGTCTACCTTCTAGTGCCCCACTCTTAGAAATTTAAGCCAGATCCTAGTGGAAAATTTTCTCTTCGCATCAGCGCCACAGGTACACTCTTACTTTGAGACGGAGTTAGGCGCGCTTGATGGGTCACTCGTGGGATGCTTCAACTTGCTAAGTTGTCATCTTGTTCTATGTTGGACCAGACATGACCGCAATCGTCTCAAAATGAAAACGTCTCACGAAAGCACGATTACCGCCCGCCACATTGAGTTGAATCACGCAGCCACGCCTACCTCATACATATAAGGAATTTCGAGCGTAGTCTCAATGTACGGTCCATGACGCACGAAAAAAGCTTTCCATGCCGTGCTGGGGTACTCTTGTTCAGGATACCAGACTACATTCAGAGACATCTTCAAACAATTTTGCTATTCCGGGGTGCTCTGACCCCGTGCCTATTTCGCAGGTGCCAAGAACTACACCTGGGCCAAATTTTTGCATTATTCTAAACATGTAAAAATTTTCGACCAAAATCTGATGGATTCCACTTCTAAAAACCAACAAAAACAGCAGTTGTAGCTGATGATGTCGTACACGGGTGGGGCGGTGACAAGGCGGAGGAGACCACTTCTTACTCTTCGAGTAGTGATCGGTCGAGGAAAAAAAAGTCAGTAGTGAAAACGCTGCGGGCGAGGGTCCATCCCTACTCAGACTGCCCCGACCGATTGTGAACAGCTGTAAGAGTATCCTCCCATCCGACTGCCAATGAATCTGTCTTTAATTGATTTCAGATGATGGCTGTCCGAATGCGCAGATCGCCTTCCGAGAAAGAAGAAGTGTTCGAGTATGCACAGCAGGCTCATCGACTTGTCCTCCTGGTTACTTTTGTCAGTTCTCCACCCTTAATCGTCAGTTCCAGTGCTGCGGAGTCAGTGGAGGTGGGTAGGCTGAAGACTGTTACTGCTTTTATCATCGTCATCACTCTTATTCATTCCCACGATTTCAGGATGTCCGAATGATTCCGTGGCGTTTGTGGGTCTATCCGGAGAACCCGAGAGATGTGTGGCCGGACAGTCGAAATGCCCCATTGGGTTCGCCTGTCAGCGTTCTATTGGAGGCCACCACATCTGCTGCGCTTTGAAAGCAAGGTTAGCTTCCGTGCTGTGACTCTACG
>MU950486.1:0-15972 GCA_036418165.1 Cooperia oncophora
ACCGAACAGCGCCAATGTGGCATTTGCTTTCAACGCAGGCACCATTTTACGCCCCTCCTTTCTCATTATCATCGTTATAAAGTGGTATAGGGGGTTATTCGACATCATAACGAAGATGATATCATTCTCACAATCAGCGCCGGCGCTGATCTAGGGCATGCTGTGCACTCGCGCTCTGCTGAGGAGGAACCCGGCGGGAAGGGAATCGGGAGACGAGCAAGAGAATCGTAAGCTGCTTCGTCGCGCGCGGCAGTGGGCGCGACGTTCCTCAATTTGCACTACCCTTTCGATTGGAGCATCGGATTTCATGTAGACAAGGACATGGTAGACTTATGTCTATTTTTGGTCATACATTGTCTATTCTCGACCAATACCACCTAAAATCGTCGTCATTAGCGGGCGCGACGTCGCACGCGACGCCCACTGGCGCGGCGAATTACGATCCTCTTGCCACATACACAGGGGATCACTGCCCCTCCCAGACTCAGGCTTAGCAGAGAGCTAAAGGCACTGGTGTCGAGAAGCGATGCCATATTGGTGATTAGGACATATAAGAAGCCAATCATGCAAGTTCTTACCGATTTTGGTGGAAGAGATGGTGGGGCCAAATCGGCGCCCAATGGTGCCAAGTGGCGCCGACTCCAGCAGCGAATTTTATATTCATGTTCAGGATACCGAACTACCTGCACAGAAAAAGCAGCGAAATTCGTCTTGAGTTTTTATGCTAGTAAGGGATCAATAATGCCAAAACATTTTGTTGAACATCACAACCTTCCAGCAGTGAGTAGAAAATCCTTCAGAACAAATTTCCGGTTCTAGAAAGAGTAGAAACGCGTGGCTCATTCCATACCGAATCACAGCCTCTTGAAGTCATTGGGCACGATGACTGGGGTGCGCTGGCGCTGCCAACGTCATTGGTGGAATGGCTGGAGATTGTGAGAAAGCGTTCGGTTACATCCTACACAGCCTGTCCACCAATGACGTTGGCAGTAACTACCCTCCCCCAGCCATCGTGCCCACTGCCTCCACGTCTTCGCCTCCCCAAAGTGGGAAGGAACTGCGGCGTTGTTTTAGCTATGAAATTGGAGCCCTATCGTGTGATGCAGTCTACCCAGCGCAATTGAATTGCAATCCATAATTTATTACCGTTCGGTGAATCACGTTCTCGAGACTCCCATTTTTCTTTTGGATGGGGAAAAACCAGTTTTAATGATTCTACTTTCCATGTCGCAGTATATTACATTAAATTAGCTGATCGTTCATTCTTGCTAACCATCTAATCAACACAGGTGGCCTTCTGGTCGCTCTGCGCCGAGAACTGGTGCATGATAAGGGATTCCTGGAATTTCTAGGGTGTGCCTTTTGCACCGACAGTTTCGCAGAAATAAAGTCCGAAACGGCCAAGTAATGGCCGAATTCCCTCGAACAAAAACGTTTACTCATGAATACTTTAAAAACGTCCACGTCACAAACCAGTTCGTTGGAAAACATTTAGAAAGCGTCGTTGAGCTGTGTTCTCTATTGGCGCCATTCAGTCACGTCTACACGATAAATGGGACAAAATTGGAGGTCGATTTTATTTGTTAGATCGTATTTCTCTGGTGATTTACCATTAGAACTTCTGACTGTTTCGTTACGGTGACCGTCTGAGTGGCAATCAGATGGTCGCCGCAACGCAACGAAACGGTCAGAAGTTCTAAAGGGGATACCACGGCTGGAGACGGTTGGGAGGGGGGTCTCCGAAGGTCGCTCATATGGTCGCCATAGCGTAATCCTCCTTGAGGTGCCTTCCGACTCTCAATAATACCCTTCTTCACGCGGTGTTCAATAAGGACTCAATCTTTTGCGAAGGCCTAGACATCCCATTTTGCACCGTCGCCTCTTTCACTTGACCGTACTACATGCTTGTGAGCTATTTCCAATTCAGAGCCCAACGAATTTGCACAGGACGTCTTCGTGTCTTTAAGGTTTTAGTGGTGAGTGACCTTACACTGCCTCTCTACGAAGTGGGACAGTTCCCCCCCCCGCAACATCGTTTCCAGCCGTTGTATCCCTTCATGTCGGAACTCTTGCAAAAGGAGATTTCGTCCTTATATAACACCGCGTAAAAAAGTGTTTTATTGAGGGCCTCTAGAGAAATCCCCATTTGCAAGCGGTCTATCATCAATGCGCCGTGAGTGTGACCGTAATCTGAGTGGCAAGGATTTACCATCTTACCGAAAAGCTTGGAAGCGTTCTCAAGGGCGTACACGAAATTACTGGGTTCATGTGTCAACTATATCACAGCAATATCCAAAATTTCCTTTGTGCCCAAAAAGGAAATTTTGGATATTGCTTGGGGGGGGACCACGGGAAAAAACGCCGCGCCGGTTCTCTGCTATTTATCGTTATCGGTGAACGGCTCCAGCAGTGCAAGAACTAGAAAACAAATGATTGGTTGTTCGATCCCTCGAGCTGAAGAAACTTTGCTCTTCTCTCAACTCCATTTCGTCGGGTATGCTTATGTTTGACTTCTAAGTAGACGAAAACCTCTTGGAGGAGTCTCGAGAAGGATCTTATCAATAAATTCCATACCGACGCTGCACAATGTGATGGCTTCGATTGAACCCCTTATAAACCCCTTTCACCCCTTCTCGACTTTTCTGCACATGCGCAGCAAAAATGGAGCTCAATTTCCTGCTCTATAAGTGAGCCTCAAAATCATGCGAGGAGACCTTTGTGAAACAGTGATCTATGTGCTGAGAGATCGCACCTCTCACACCCCTATCCCGACCCCCTCCCCCCTTTTTGTCAGCGCACTAATCGCTTTCCGTTGTAGAACAGTCGTGCCCACAGCCAACACTACCTTATACATGATTAACAACTGGGTGACAAGCGCGCTGAAACCTCGACGCACGGGGCCTTCCTATCTCCCATGAATCTGTAGAAAGTGCTACATGTCGCACATAGCTTCTGGCGCTAACTCTCCTTTAGGAAAGAGAAACACTACGTAGCGCTTCTGTCTCTCTTCTCCCAGCTAAGTCTTAGGTATGACAGTGTCTACACGTCTCCGACGGTCGAAGTCGCTTAGAAACTGTCCGCCTGCAAGAGAAACCCACAACGACTCTGACTGTCTGTGCACAAGCCTTGGCTGGGGAAGTAGACCCAGGCACTGTAGGACTTTGACCCCCCCCTCCCTTCTCCCCAAATACGTCAGCGTCTGCCTCCTATTTTGTCCATGTGCTCTCTCGCACTTCGTCGTGTTAACTTTTGTCGCAACTTTCAGTGCTGCCTGCGGAAAGGAGGGTCTTATTGAGGGTGTTTCGGATGGTATAGTTCGTTTCTTCCGTCACAGCCTTGCTTACAAGCACCAAAAGATGCCTTGTAACAGGAGCTTAATCCCAGCCGCCAAATGCAACCTCCTTCTTCGTACCCGAATACGACACTATCCTTAGTGTAAAGCAGTCCCAATACTAACCCACCATGCTCTACAATCACTCTATTCTATAAACATCTAACTTTGTATGCCGGTTTGTATGCTTGTCGGTTTGTCTGCATGTATGTATGTCCATCTAGAAAATGCTTCACTGGCTTCAGAAGAAGAGGGTCGTCCCATGATTCGGAGGTGGAGTAGTTGCAAGTGGTACGCTAACCACGCGCGCGGATCGGAAGTTCTCCGTGGATCGTGCGCCGTGCTACATGTGAGGATACTGGGCTCGTAATTGCAATAGTGTGCTACATTCTCCAAAAGTGCACGGGAACGGGGCTAAAGGGTAGTGATGCTCTCATGCGGTATTCATACTCCGCCGACGTTGCCGCACGACCAGCGAAGCGCCTACTAGCTGTTTGCATTCTCGCACTCTGATTGTTCTTGCGGGACCTTGGCATCTATGCAAGTGTTGCACCTTGAGGATAGCGCGAAGGATAGGCAGTTGGGGTACCGCGACCTTACATACAGGTTTCCCTGCACTTTTGAGCGGAAAGAAGGCACGCTACTGCAGCTGTGGACCCATTCGTCTCGGATAAATGTGACAAGAGAGCCGATCCGCCGCGATGATGGGTGTCGCGTGCGACGTCGCGCCCGCATAAGACGATATTGCAGGTCGTAGATGGCGACAACAGGCAAATGAGACCGAAGGTGATCAAGAACGTGCTTCTGCGTTTCGTAGCCCACGTCCGGTTGCTCCAATAACGGGCCTAACAGAAGCGCATGAGAAAGGCCGAGCACATCGCCGGGTGCGCGTGGAGACGGCTAATTACGTTCTGAATAGAAGTATAAACGCGCTGCCGCATTCCGCAAGGGAATTGATCAGCGCGAAGACAGACTATATCGCGTCTTCAAAGTTTTTCTAGAAAATTGTGTTGAGGTACTTACCTACTTGCGTAAGATTCCAGCAGTGCTTTGTCCAACCAAGCAAGTTCAGATCGCCCTCCTGAGTCCTACTTTTTAGTACAAAAGAATTCATCGTAAGAAGCTACACGGCCAATTCAACCCATTTATTATCGTGCATCGGTGAAGTGTGGCCGGTTTTCGATGAACTGTGAAAGGAGAACAAAAAGCAATCTTTGTCACACCTTAGCTTGTACGACACCTTCCTAACGGGTCACACTATTCTGTGTAAAGTGTTCGTCTATTACTGCGACTAATGTTCTCTCACAAGAAAACGTCCCAGATAATATAATATCGAGAACTCGAGACCATGATAACCATCAGCGTTCCCTCTGTCTAATTTTACTGGAACAAAGACATTATAGAACGCGTTCAATGCCTGAAAATGATTTCCAATACTTATTTCAGCGCCTCTTGAGGCGGGGTAATGGCGAGGCAAGCTTATCCTTCGAGGGTTCAAGTATTCTTCCGAAGGTCAGTATCATCGCCCTTTCGCTCTGACGCCCTCACCCTTCTAACTGGGAGGGGGCGAGGTAACCGTGGGCCATATATTTGTAGCTGGGAGGTGTAAAACACACCGACTTCTATCCGGCTAACCCCTTACAAGTCCATATAGGCCACATGGGCGAATCAGTGGCTGCTACGATCTGTATTGAGAAGTAGAAATAACGTTGCGCATCGCAACAGGATTGATTGACGGCAGAAACTTCATTCTTTTTGTCAATTGTTCGAGCGTTCCTAACGGTGGATTCCCAGCACGTTCCTTCCCAAAAATCACTGCGATTTCTTTACTCTTTCTCACGCCTTGGAGGTTATCGGCCGTTTCCTGTAGGGCATGTGATTTATCACGTCTTTGTCATCTGGAATAAGAGGAGTGTCCTTCACGTGCCCGGCTCAAGATTCAATGCTACCACACTTTTTCGTACGTTCTGGCGTAGTGTATACCGGAATCGGAAGTCGACCAACAATGCGTTAGAGCAAAGAAGACCTTTCGCCCCTAAGAATGATCTTTTACAACGCACGGGAAAAAATTTTTTTTTGAATGAGCATTCATTTGCAGAGGAAGTTCAATCCCTTTTGTTCCTAAAATAGGATGGAATTCTGTCTCGGATACAGAGCTGATTCTAAACGGACTTGTGTAATGTCTGTAGTCAGTATTTGTTAACTAGCTCAAGCATGAACTGCAGCATTTGAACTGCTTATTTGAAGGAGGGTTGAAATCTATAGTTTAAACCACAAACCAAATTTATGACAGACTTTTGTTTTTTCGTGAGGGGGAATCTTGTGAGCCAGTTTCTACCTTATATGACGATCTCTAATAGAGAGACCCTAGAGACCCTAAGAGGTCAGAGAAACAGCCTTACAAAGGCGAGTTGTGTCGCGAGGCATTCCTGTGGCATTTCGAGACTTATACAGAAGATTATTCCAAATTTACATTAGCTCTCCTTCGGGTCTTCTTCTCAAACGGAAGGAATTCAGGCACCCAAATGTGGGATTTCTAACGTATGTAGGGTGGTATGACTATTCGGGTTGGTGGTTATTGCTCACTGGGTTGGTGGTATGGAGGAGAAGAGAATCGATTATGTGGGAAAGTTTTCTTTGATTGTTGATATTTCCCGTTTCACGACGCTGTCTCCCAAACCCAGAATGGTGGCGAGACAAAAACACTGTTCTTAATATCACAAGTATGCTGAGTTTGGGCAAAAGTCGTGCCCCAGGCGGGAGTCGAACCCGCACCTCACGCTTTCCGGGCGAGTGCGCTATCCGTTACGCCACCAGGGCCTCTTTTGCGCGTTTACTTCAAAAACTGTTCTTGACAGTTCATCAAAGCTATCCACCTCTCATCACGTTTTGGGAAAATTTGTTGTAAGTGAAGGTAGGATATGAGAGCACTGCTGTACTAGACGAGGAATTAGAAGGAATCGTATCTTGGAGGATCCTCCACGAAGCCAGGATATCCAGGATATGCATTGGAGATTTCACAAATGTTATCGTCTCTACCAGTTGAAGCGGTGTCGGAAGACTTGGAGTGAGCTCTCACAGGCGTTTTCTACCGCTTCTTCGTGCAACGCGAACACTTACCAGCACTACAGTAGACGAAACGTAGCCGGTGATGGATCACTCCATTCTCTTCTGACACTCCATTTCTTCTGACACCCAACCAACTAGCTACGACTATATCAGCTGTATCTCCGGCGCATTGCGGGATAACAGAAAGGCGAACGTCAAATGACCGCGGTTTTCATTTTTCACCCCCACCCCTTCTTCATTGTGAGTTGCCTCTCAACTCCGAATAGAAACCAAGTAGAAGTTAAACTGCCATCACTATGACCTATCCTTCTTTTCACTTCAATCAAAGCATCGCAATAGGTTTTAGCTCTGTCTGGGCGAAAGTTCTGGATAGCGGTTCGGGGAAACAGTTGTTGTGATTATCGCGAACTAATTTTTGAAGAAGATTTTCCTAGGCAAATGTGCTACTATCACACGCCTCATACTTGTGGGCCAAAAACAGGGCTCTGTTATCAGGGTACAGCATCGTGATGTGTGAGGTGGTGGTGTAGGTGCGACCCTCCCCACCTAAATGAGGGTTTCGATAAGGCCCCCCTTCCCAGCACCTACCCACCAATTCCCCACCACTTTTTCCATTTTTTCACCCAAGAATTTTCCGTCGAGCGGGGGAGGTGGGAGAGGGGAAGGGGGCGGGGTATGTAGTGCACATGAAACAGGAAAAATCACGCAAAACGTCAACAAATGGAAAACCAACGCGACAAATTTCTCTCAAAGGCACATACGACCCCCCTCTCCCAACGACCAATACCTAAATACGATCCCCCCTGCACAGCGGGAAAGTACGGCCCCTGTATGTTTCACACAACGATGCTGTACCCTGTCTAGTATCGTTGAGGGAACGTTTTCCTAATTTGGCATACTTTTGACGAATTTTGCTTCCCGAACTGCGTTGGAAACAGCTGTTGCGCTCTCATGTTCATACTTGTGCCCAATACAACCTAATACATTGCGCTTGCGTTACGTTTTAAGGTGTGTGCGGTTGGAAGGGGGTCTCAGTACCGCAAGGTCATCTATCTTTAATTTTTTGGTATCCCGAAAAAGTGCAACCTGCAGGGCTATTTTTATGATTTTGTTCTCGCTAAGAGTTGCACTTAATTTCAATTGCTCCACCCTTCGAGTGATTGATCAGATTTTTAAATGGAGGAAACAAACAGTGAAACAGAGAAGGGTGATAGCATATAAGAAGATGAGAGAAAGTCAGCAAAAGTTTGAAATGACTGAAATCGAGAGAGTTGGTAGTAGAAAAAGGGGCTCATGGCAGAACAGAGCATGGAAGAACTATAAGAAAAGCGAGCTCAGTGATAGAACATGTGGGCTGAAAAAGTCCAAAGTGAAGGTAAATCGTGAAAAGAAACTGGTTCAACTGAAATAGGTCAATAAAAGGGTGCAGTAAAAGGCTATGCCCACAAAGATAGCTCATTTAGGAAACTTTCTATTCTTGCCAAGCACATGTTTTCCAACAAGTATCCCTTTCAAAGGGATATTATTAGTTGGAGGTTTTGGTCGAGTCCGTACGACCCCCCTGGTTTCCTTCTCATCGAGCTGTCGAGCGATGGGGGGGGGGTTATATAGTATACATGACAATAGAAAAAAAATCAGGAAAAGTCAGCAACCTTTTTCAGAAGGGAACTACGACCCTCCTTCCCAACCAGCACCGAACATATATGACTTTTCCCTTTACGGCGCAAAAAAACAACTATCAAAATGAATTTTTGGCAGCCCAAGTACGGCCCCCTCTCCCAGCCACCGAATACGAGCCCCCCTTTTGGGGAATTCCCAGCAACGACGCCCTTCGATCCCTATTCAATTCTTCCGCGAAACCAAAACTTGCTTAATCGCAATGTGTTTCTTTGCACTGGCTGTGTTGTCCTTCGTAGCATTTTCAGGGCTACCGCGAAGATAGTGATCTGCCGACGGTCGGTCCGTCGGCACACAGCTGGATTCAAGCATCAAACAGTGCCTATCGGCGCCGTCACGAAGATACTATCCATGCTATGTTGTTGCTAGGGACCACATTCCTTGACTGCTCATTGGCGCTTGTCCTCGGCCTTGAATTGTCATTAATTGCTGCCACAATTCGACGTTTGTGTACCTCCGTTACGGACAGCACACCTTAGTTCCTTGTGCATTTTTCTGTTCAAAAGGATAAGGCCCCTGTTTTTCTTGCAATCCCTTTGATAAAGACATGTGAAAAAAGCCAACTTCGTCCTTTTTGGGCACTGGGGCCAGTGAATGCTTCCTTTTTTTAACATTGCCCTTGAGTGAAAGATTGGAATCAGTTCTCAAAACCGAACTCTCCAAATCGTGTGGGAAATACTAAAAAAGTTCGATGAGAGAGTTTTGGGGCGCTCCTTTATGAAAGTTCAGTTGGAATTCCATTTCTTGGGGCTTTGTACCTAATTCTCTTTAACTTCTTCGGAGTGTTGCCAGCGAAGAGTGACGACGGTTGAAGGATTCCTTCCGCAAAACTCGGAAAAACCCCCTTCGTTCGGAGAACTCGGTTGAGCCACCTCCCATGGTTTAGGTAAAGGTAAACAGGTAAAGATCCTAATCTCCTGAACGTACCGCAAATTGCACAAGATTCTTCTTCAAGCACTCTCTCTTGAATAAACTGCACCGTCTTTTTTTCGAAGTCGAAACGTATTTGCGACTTGGAAACCCCTCGAGAATGCTGATGTTACGGAGCTTTCGATTCGAGATTGATCTGCTGAGAGAAGACCCATTTATAGTACCTAGGAGTGGTAGATTTACTGAAAGTTGGGATTTGAACCTATTCCGGTGTGACGTATACCTGGCTGGGTTCTATTTCCTTGGCTTCTTTTCGCGAAAACTGGAAAAGGATACGCGTTGAAGAGCGTTGCCTGCAGGGAGGGGGTATGCATGCAAGTGGGACCTAGTGCGTTTAACGCCTTGTGTACGGACATATTCGAGCACTCCTATTTCCCACCACCTATTTATTTCTGAACTTAAACTGTTTTTTCTCCTTCTTTTTACGGGGTGTGGTATGTCAAATGATTTTGCATTCCGTGATGAGTTAGCAGAAATTTTTCATTTCAAATTATTTTTGCATAACCCAATTGGTAAGCTGCTGTAATATTGGTTGACCGAAAGCCTGCGAAGCAGGGTTCACCTTTTTTTTTGGTTTTGTGAGTGGAAGATGTTTTGTGATCACTGAGTTGCAGAGAGATGCTTGCTAAGTAATGCAAATTATCAGTTTTTCGTTGTGAGCATTCGCACAATCTCGGCCCATGCCCCGCCCACTGTGGGAGGTGCACAGCATGGGTTAAATGTGCTCTTTTTATTTTGTACCATCCCTTATCCATCCCAACCTTGAGCCGACCTCTCCAGGCTGTTCTCAATAGACGAATTCTGGCCGACAAACAAACGTATAGCAAATTATTAGGTTTGTTCGGAAGAATGCGCATCTGAAATTGTCCATTACTTCTAGTCCTACAAATAGAAGATTTTTCAAACAGTTTGGTCCTATTAGAAAGAGATCTTTTAGTGCATCTTTGATATATTTTTGTCTATGTCTACTTATGCTTATACTCGAAAGAAAATTCAATTCCGGTCGATGCAGCACTCGCTCGCCGAGAGAAAGTCACAAACCGCGAAGAAGTTCCAACTCTGGGTGTCAAACTACTTTGAGTCGCAGCCGGCCGAGTTCTTCGAAAGAGGAATCCATTATTTGCATAAACTTTGTTGGCAAAAGTAGTGAAGTAATGAGATTATCTTTTGAATTAAGTTATTAATTACTTTTATAGAAAAAAATTTTCAACTCGAACGCGCATTTCTCCGAACAACCTAATATATATAATGGATGGTAAGCAAGCTAGTGAAATCTCAGGGATAGTCGCTGTTCCTGCTCAAGAAGCAAAGCTTCCTTACCTCCCCTCCCCTCACCATCTCCGCATATGAGTATGTTATACCCTGCATTCGGTCAATGTACTCTCATAAACTCTCAAAGTTATGTCTTCAGTCGCAGTTCAAGATCAGACAGTAAACAGCGGGGTTGCTTTCGAACATTGAACATATGTGAGTAAAGGTTCGGAAAAACACAGACCCGGGCCTACGAGGTATGTCAAATTGCTTGGACATTGTGAATCAGGTTTGCCGATTTATAAGTGAGGTCGGGCACTATCAAAACATGTATGGATGGAACTTTCCACTTGAGTGGAGTAATTATCGCTCTAAATCGTTGCTATGACCGCAGTCAGCCGTCGAATAACGCGATTCCAACCAGATAATTATCGGCTCATAACTGCTATGTCATGTATAATATATAAGTTATAATAGAGAGAGCGACTTATTGTTATCTGCATTTTTTTTCATTACTCGAGCGGATAATTTACGATATTTTCTTGCCTTTTTTTGGAATTGACAGGCAAAATTCTATCTGAGCATTTCAACTGTTCAGCTGAATCGGTCCAGAGTTCCAACATTCGAGCGGACAGTGCGTATCCACTCCTAAGCGTACAAGTACGAAAGTAAACGATAATTTTCGAGAAAATGCTGCATGATTAACTAGCCTCTCAGATGAAAATTTTAACTGTAACAGCTAACTGTTTTCAAAAAGTTTTTCGACAACGCGAAGTTCATGCTTCAATAACTATTGGTGTTGGTCTTTTGGCCATTGGTAACCGAAACCGTTGACTTGAAGTAACTGACGAGCCATTTGAATGTCTTCGCGCAATGCGCGATTGGACGGGTGGGGGGGGGGGGGGGGCGCATTCTGCAATCTTTGCAGCTCTCTTGTTCGTTGCTTTAGCAAGAGTTGCTAGGTTCTTCTTAAGGCATTATGCAAGCAGTTTTTGGCAAGTTTTGACTGTATCAACTTCATGGCTTCAGTAGATTCATGAATGGCTCCACATCAACCATGTGAGATAGCAAAACGTGCAAATAACCCCCCCCCCTCGCACGTAAGCCGCCGGAAGTTTCGAAACGAAGGCCATTGGTGATTGATTCCGAGGGAAGCTTCATATTTAAGGGGTTCATGTATCTTGATGCTTCTTAACAGCGCAACTTTGTGGTTGCATTAGAACATGAATTCATGGCTTGACCAATACAACTGGTTACTAAGTTCAAAGCTTTTTTCCACTATTCTAATCTTCCTGCTATGTTTCATTCTTCATTACAGTGTAGCTACTCGTTTTCTTCTCCATTTACAAGAAGGAGAAAACTGAGAGCCGTTATTCGACAAAATCCAATAAGTTCTGATTAACCCATTTAATAATTACCCTAACATCGTCTACTTTGATTTTTTTTTTTCCTATCCATGTGAGTCCCTAAGCTGTTGCCGCAGGTATTATTCGCATCCTTTTTTTTGTCGCCATGCACAGGTTCCTACCTTTGATCATTTCTGCGGTTCCATGACCTCATTCGTTTGCACGCTTCCTCACTGCTCTTGTCTGGCTTCTAATCCAAAATCCCTCCATTCTTGTCATTTGCAAAAATGTGAAGAGGCTCTTTTGGAGTAATCAACAGGCTTCCCTGTTTTCTTGCCTAGCCTAGCTCCTTTCAATTTTGGATCTGCTACATAAGGCAACCGAATTCCTAAATCTCCGCGGTAGCCCATCTCGGAATTGCTTTTCAATCTTTCACTCGGTCCTTTTCCTTCGCAATGTTTGCTCTGTTGCTTTTTTTCTGCTCGGTTGTTTTTTATCAATCCAGCTGTTTTTGCAGCTATTGCGACTACAAATACATGTCGGTTGTTTGGCGCATTCCAATAGTCAAGCCTCAGGGTGCAGCATCGCTGTGTGAAAAACACATGGGGGGAGGTCGTACTTGGCCGCTGGGGAGGGAGGGGGGACATATTCGGTCGTTCTCAGGATGGGAGTCGTATGTGGCTTGGAAAGAAATTTACGGCGCTGGAAAAAAAGAAAAAAAGTTTCCCGGTTGTTGACTTTTGGTGATTTTTCCTGCTTCACGTGTCGTGTGTACTATATGCCCCCCCGCTCGAAGGAAATATTTTGGGTGAAAAACTGGAAAATGTGGGAAATTGGTAGGTAGGTGTTGGAGAAGGAGGGGAAGTCGTACCGAGACCCTCATTTAGGTGGAGGGGGAGGGCGTCGCACTGTCTTCACCATTTCACACAAAACAATGACGTACCTTAGCATCAATTCTAAATCGTGGCGGTACGATGTGATCGTTGAAACCTGGTGCAATATTCGCTCCAGGACCCATCAGTTCGACGTGGCAGTGCTGCGTCGCGTCGACCCTCTCAGCTTTCTCGTCGCGTCTGCATCTCTCAAGTCGACAAGTTCTCTCTCTGTGCCTGTATCTGTATAGTCATTCAGTTAGACTACGGACTAAGTCAAAGCCGGCCTCTTTAAGCGCGTCAAATTTTCCAGAAATTCTCTTTTGCATTGCATTCTATAAGGCTAGATCTCACGCATCCCAACTCAGAAGTACGCTCGCCACCCCAACTTCTTCCCCATGAAAAAACTTATCCTCGAACTCATCATATTTTTTGCACCTTTTGATGCTTTGACAGCCCCTATCCTCTAGCTCTCTTCGCTCTCTCCGAGATAAAGTGCAAGAAGTTGTTGTCGAAAACTCACATTTTTTGAGTTTCCATTCCAATGAAATAAATATCGACGGAATTCAAGAAGTGTAGGAAGGCTCTTACACCATTTTATAGAGCGAAAAATTATCTATCAAATAGTGTAGAACACACTGGGAACAATTGTCATTTTCCATATTAAATTTGTGTGATAAAAAAACGCCATTACTTATGCGCCACCTAATAGATAGAAACTAACTAGTGCGCCAGATGCCGCGGTTCGGAAATAACGCTCCACTTCTACCAACTATTATGTAGTGCTGTGCATCACGAGAGTGGACTTCAGATTCTCAGTTCTAGTTTCGATGGTTAGCTTATACAATTCCCCATTCAATCGTTAGCTTATGCAATTCCCCATTCTATTATCCGATTCCAAAACCCGGATTCTTCAACATCCAGATTATGCTGGGAATCCAGTGCCAATTTCTTGCACAACCTTCATGTTCCTCATGTTCCTTCTTATACAGAATGTCACAGGAATCCTTTCCGCCATTTCGGATTGATTGGGCGTAACCCCAGGGTGACAATATCATGCTTAGAGGCAATGTCTAAATCCGCCGTCATTGTGCTCGCTAGCGCTTTCTTGAGAGCACTTAAACGCTGCCAATCTGCTTGTTTTGGGCAAAAACATTTCAAGCTGTGCACAATGCGATCAACAATACAAAACAGCTACTCCCCCACTTCTTGCTAAAGCTGCACGGCAATCCATTCGTTCCGTAGATGCAGAAATTGTTAATTTGTGTAGTTTGTGTTTGTTTTTTGCATTCTGCTTTCGTCCCGTATTAAATATTGGAAGCAGGTACGACATACGGTTTCGATTGAACCGCTGTTTTCGGGGCAAAACACCACATCGGTGTAAACTGTTCAACAAGCAAGGTGCACTAGGTCCACCTTAGAGATGGGTCCTAATCACCTTGCTAAGAAGGGTTGTCACTTTGTAAAATTTTTTGATAATCAAACTAGACCTTGTATGGTATCGGGGTATATATACCTCATAATCGAACACGTTTTGAAAAATCGCAAGGAAATGTGAGAGGTGAAGTAAGGAGTTTCAGGTTTAGGCGAGAGGGAGAGAGGTACTACGCGCTGTAGGGGTGATACTTGCTATATGACCGATTTTCCACATCCCTATGGTCTGAATTGCTTAGGGTGGTGCAAGTTCCCGACCATACTGATTTGCTCTGCATAGTATTCGGTTTCCTCTGGAATAAGCCATGCATACTTCGATCTCTGGAAAATGGAAGGCTCTTCAAAAAATTATTATGTATGTTCAAAAGATGACAGGAAAGTCTCGGCCGCAGATCAATCCATTTTGGAATGCGACACGCATTCTGCTCACACTCAGGAATGTAGGGGCTTATTGAATGCGATGCGGTCCTACACAATTACTTGTGGGGGCCAGCCGATGTAACGGCAGTGTTTCTATCCTGCCAGAGGGTTTCTATCCTGTCTGGTACCAATTTGTCGGCTCGAAGGCTTAGTTGGCCTGGGCGGGAGCCGAATCGTACTTTGGCCTCTGAACCGTGCGCGTTCCTCTACACCCAACTTATCCCTACGTCTGTTTACTCACCAATTTTGTATTACTCTTGCTATTGTCATTTACTTAGTTATGATTATGATAGCTGCTGCCTTACGCCGCAGTCCAGACTGGTTCGAGGCCCATTCACTCAACTCATTGTCTCATTGATTCTTGTCATTAAATTTTTTTATTTCGGCAAATAATAATATCATGCTATCCATTTGCCAGGAATCACGTTGCTCATAAGGTGGAGAAGGTAAATGCCAAAAGCCTTGTCCTTGCCGTCCATTTTAATAGTCTGACGCACTTGAACGACCTTGTCGAGGTACATAACGTAAAACCTCTGATCGATCGCCCTACCGCACACCATTTTCATCAAACTCCAGCATTTCAAATGAATTAGCCGTCATTCGGAAGTTTATTAGGTTGACGGGCAAGCTGTGTCACATTTTTCCGAGCTCCGAATACTTGAAGACGAAGCGAGAAAATGACATTTGCTGGATATATTCGCTTGAGGGAGGTTAGGTCGTGGAACTACTGGTTGAAGAAGCTGCTCACGCGGCCACTTTTTATACAGGGAGCACCAAGAATACAAAGATAGCGTTTGGTTTGAGAGAAGCATTTGGCCATACAGTCTGCACTGCAGGGACCGGACGACCGGACCGTATAACGCCGAAAGGTCAAACTGCGCCCACGCAATGGAGGTGTTTGGCTTAGCACTTGAATGTTCCAGCCATTTCTCCTCCCAACTGCAGGCTACTTCTCTGCACTGAATCATTAGTTAGATGGACGAAAACTATCCACGACCCCAGCCCACGTCAAAATTGAGTTGACATCCACCTTTGCGTATGCCAACCTGCGCTGTGAAACAATTCCACCCATGATGTTCCCAAATGGCGTCTAAGACCCTGCCGTAACAATCGCGGCTTTGTGTGATCTTGCAACGTCCCCTACAAGAAGGAATCTTGATCTCAAAAACTTATGGAAAGAGCCAACGCCTACCTAACAAAGTATGCATTTATTCAGTTATTTTGGCCCTTCGGTTGGTTACAATGTAGAAGTCGCACTTCAGAGATCTGAACCAGCCGAGATGAGTTCCTGAACACATGCTGTTGGTGAGCTCGTCCCAAAACTCTGTACCTAAAAAACTTCCTTTTCTTTGTCTTTCATTTGCTTTGCTCATGAAGACAGCCTTCTCTTCCTAGTGACAGTAACCACGAGGCACGGTTCCGAGTCCACAGGTTTCGAGTTCTCCACTTCCTTCTATTCATAGTCATCTAAAAGGACAAGGACCCAGAGCCGAAACCCAACTAGTACCTGAAATATTGTGTAGCTTCGTAGCTTCATCACCAACCGCGCAGCGACGCCTCCCGGAGTTTCTATGATTTATGATTTATTATCGGCATTCTATTGACAGTGGCACACATAAAAAAAGGAAACGCAGAAAAAAAT